>WNNJ02003317.1:0-92064 GCA_012934845.2 Pomphorhynchus laevis | reverse complement strand
TATTGTTTAACGTCTTCGTATTCTGATATTTGTGTAGCTACTGTGATCAACACATTATTGAAAGTCATCGAGCGAGACAAACTAAGTTAGCTCTTACACATTTGTATATAGCAAAGTATTTGATTTAAGTCAACGACATACTTTTAGACGACTCGACAACTGCTTGACAGGAAGAATTTTTTATTGTTTGACATTTTCTTTTGTTTCATTTAAAAATAAACAGTTATATAACCAATATATAAAATTGATCGTCCAATGAAATATTTAAACTTCAATTGAAGTTTTACATAAAAGTCAATTTTTATTAAAAAAGTAACTTTTTTGTCGAAATTTTGTGATTTGTTTGGGAAGAAATCCAGAATAGATCAGCATTATCTTTACCTTTGGGATTTTTTTAAATATATAATGTGTTTAATTTACTATTTAATTATTCTAACAATCATTAAATGAAATGTGTTAACAAAATATTTTGCATTTTCAGATTTCTTCAATTGGTGATCCACAAATCAAGAACACGTTATAATTAACAAAAGGTTAATTCAATATAAGCAGTTTTCTGTTAACGTATGTTTTATCATGGTCACGGGCTATAATCAGTACATATTCTTCCACGTTTATTCAGATTCCTTTCTTTTTATTTCTAAAAATTTGATTTTGTCGCAATTCTACATTGTGAGTTGAATGCTCAAAAAGAACCTCCTTTATTTATAATTTTAGTCGGTAGCTCGTGAAATGGTCCTTAAGCGTATAATTTCCACTGTTTTACTGTGGGATATTGTTTTAAATATAACACCAGTCGTATACAAAGTACAGTGCGTTCGGGATTGCAATTAATTCTGTAACTTTTATCATATTGTCGCTTAGACCAAGGTAAGGTACGTTGTCGTACAAGTAGTGAGCTGTATAAGTAAGCCTACAATCTGTTGTTTCAACTTTCGCACAGTTTCCATCTTTCAGCAGGAATCGACGAAGACGAATACAGGCCAAGATAAAGTATGTCCAACATATGGAACTTACATCTTCCACTATAAGAAGTTCTTGATTTAGCCATTAGTCATTTTACTTGAAAGTGCGCATATTTTAGACGTTTATTTAATATAATTAAATTTTATATGTTAATATTTTAATATTTAATTTAAAATATTAATATTTAATATTTAATTTAATTTAATTGTCTACCAATTTAATTTTCTTAATGATTATCCAAGATAAGTATAATCTTTGTAATTTTGTGTCTCTTAAGACGTTGATTTAATATATTAATATTTAATATTTTTTTTGAAATGACAAATCATTTCATACATCCGCAGTCGTATCTTACCTTCACACTGGAAATCCGCAATCGTTCGTCTCTCCTTAAAAAACAATCGCTCGACCCCTCCCTTCCTTCTAGCTATCGCCCCATTTCACTACTCCCTACTCTTTCTAAGCTCTTAGAACGCCTCATCTTAATACAAATCAACGTTTATCTCTCCTACTTCAATCTGTACCCTCCTTTCCAATCCGCTTTCCGCTCTAATCACTCGACAGAAATCGCATGCATAAAAGTGTACAACGACTTACTCATTTCTCGAGACAAGGCTCTATATAGTGTTCTCATCTCCCTCGACCTCTCCTCCGCATTCGACATTGTCGACCACTCCGTCCTCCTTTCTCGCCTTCGTTATTATTACGGCTTTTCTTCTTCCTCCGTAGCATGGTTCGCCTCATATCTATCCGACCGTTCCTTTCGCGTCTGTTCTAATTCATCATCCCCCCTCCCATCCCTATTTTTGCGGGGTCCCACAAGGTTCAGTCCTAGCTCCCCTGCTTTTCTCTCTTCTGCTTGGCGATCTCTCTCCGTTTATCAAACCTTACTCCTTTAACGTCATGCAATACGCCGATGACATTCTAATCTATGATCATGCACCCGCACATCGCATACACGATATCGGCATTTCTGCCTTCAACTGTCTTTCTTCTATCTACAAACGTCTCTCCAATCTCCATCTCGTTCTAAACCCCGAAAAGTCCAAAATAATGTGGATCCTCCCCCGTAAACCAAACATATCTCCTCCCACTGTAAATTTGGCCTCATCGATCATCCACATAGTCCACAATCTCACTTTCTTAGGCTTCCATTTCGATGATCACCTTTCCCTTAAAGCCTTCGTCCGTGACAAGGTCCGCTCATCTAACTTAATTCTCCGTGACATCCGCCGTATCCGCCCACTTATCGACTTCCGTTCTTGTGTCTTTTGTTTCATCGCTTCTTTTCCCTAAAATCGATTACTGCCCTAGCCTTTTCGCCAATTCTCCAAAATCCATCATCCTACCCCTACAACGAATAATCAACACCGCCGTTCGAGTGCTCTTTCGTCTCCGTCGCTTCGACCACACATCCACATATTTTGCCCAACTCTCCTGGCCCACCATCCACATCCGCATCAAACTCCGCCTTCTTCTCGTTACTTTTCGTCTCATCGCTGTCGGCTCCCCATCGTTCATCAACCTTCCTTTCTTAGACGATACTCGCCCCACCTCGCTATCGCTTCGTTCCTGTCATACCCTCTTACTCCACGTTCCTAATTACTCCAACAACTACGGTCTCCGATCCTTCCTCGTCGCCGCCTCACTCGCCTGGAATCAACTCCCTCTCGACGTCCGCCGCGCCCCTCCTTTATCACATTCAAACACCTCCTTCGTTCACACCTTCTCGACACCTGATTCACAATCTTGTTTTGTTGTGGTCATGTAAGCGTGCGCTGGCACGCATTTGCCACGTAAAAATAAATCCTTTTTTTTAAATCATGTATATCTTACTAACTTGAACTCACCCTTTCTCAAGTGAATTCTTCTCAAGTGAATTCACAAATTTTACAAGGTGCCACGAAGGCTTCTTGTAAAATTTATTGGGATTATAATTAAATAATTATATTTAAATTAAATATTTTAATATTTAATTTAATTGTCTACCAATTTAATTTTCTTACTGATTATCCAAGATAATAATTGTAATCACATTGCTGTCTTTGTTTCTGATGTTACAATCTTACTACATACGTAAGATTGTAAGCCTACAATCTGATGTTTCAACTTTCGCACAGTTTCCATCTTTCAGCAGGAATCGACGAAGACGAATACAGGCCAAGATAAAGTATGTCCAACATATGGAACTTACATCTTCCACTATAAGAAGTTCTTGATTTAGCCATTCGTCATTTTACTTGAAAGTGCGCATATTTTAGACGTTTATTTAATATAATTAAATTGTATATGTTAATATTAATATTAATATTAATTTTCTTAATGATTATCCAAGATAATAATTGTAATCACATTGCTGTCTTTGTTTCTGATGTTACAAGACTTATTTTCCAAATTGTTTAAATCTCGTTATAGCTCGTGATTATAAATTAATGAGTCAAATGGAATACGGGGTTTTCAAATTCTAAGTCGTCATTATTCGCACGTCGAATATGTATTCATAAAATTACAATGTAAAGTTTTGTTAAATGAGAAGGTGCACTTTTGCATTACAAATGAACTGGAATACTTTCGGATTTAAGGTTTAAATATGCTTGTCAATTATTTCCAGTTTTTTGTTGGTTTTGTTTAATTTAGATTAGTAGATTAAATTAGATTATTAATATTAGATTAATAAAATGCGAAAAGTCAATTTTTATGACCTGATTAATTGAAAATAGATAACCATACATTAGAATAAAGATTGGAGGTCATCAGAAGGAACTGCAATGTTATCAGGTTTGCATTAGAAGATTAGATTATTTTTATTAGATTATTAAAATGTGAAAATTCAATTTTTATGACCTGATTAATTGAAAATGGATAACCATACATTAGAATAAAGATTGGAGTTCATCAGAAGGAATTCTATGTTATCAGGTTTCGACCATTTTTGCATTAGAAGATTAGATTATTTTTATTAGATTATTAAAATGTGAAAATTCAATTTTTATGACCTGATTAATTGAAAATGGATAACCATACATTAGAATAAAGATTGGAGGTCATCAGAAGGAACTGCAATGTTATCAGGATAAAATTGTCGATTAAATCAAATAGATTTTTAAATATGCATTTCTCCCAATGTTGGGCTGTTTGATTTATTTTTTATATTTTTATTTATTTTTGTAAGAATAGGTTAATAACAGGCCAAACGCCAGTTTAGTAAAATATTGTTTAACGTCTTCGTATTCTGATATTTGTGTAGCTACTGTGATCAACACATTATTGAAAGTCATCGAGCGAGACAAACTAAGTTAGCTCTTACACATTTGTATATAGCAAAGTATTTGATTTAAGTCAACGACATACTTTTAGACGACTCGACAACTGCTTGACAGGAAGAATTTTTTATTGTTTGACATTTTCTTTTGTTTCATTTAAAAATAAACAGTTATATAACCAATATATAAAATTGATCGTCCAATGAAATATTTAAACTTCAATTGAAGTTTTACATAAAAGTCAATTTTTATTAAAAAAGTAACTTTTTTGTCGAAATTTTGTGATTTGTTTGGGAAGAAATCCAGAATAGATCAGCATTATCTTTACCTTTGGAATTTTTTTAAATATATAATGTGTTTAATTTACTATTTAATTATTCTAACAATCATTAAATGAAATGTGTTAACAAAATATTTTGCATTTTCAGATTTCTTCAATTGGTGATCCACAAATCAAGAACACGTTATAATTAACAAAAGGTTAATTCAATATAAACAGTTTTCTGTTAACGTATGTTTTATCATGGTCACGGGCTATAATCAGTACATATTCTTCCACGTTTATTCAGATTCCTTTCTTTTTATTTCTAAAAATTTGATTTTGTCGCAATTCTACATTGTGAGTTGAATGCTCAAAAAGAACCTCCTTTATTTATAATTTTAGTCGGTAGCTCGTGAAATGGTCCTTAAGCGTATAATTTCCACTGTTTTACTGTGGGATATTGTTTTAAATATAACACCAGTCGTATACAAAGTACAGTGCGTTCGGGATTGCAATTAATTCTGTAACTTTTATCATATTGTCGCTTAGACCAAGGTAAGGTACGTTGTCGTACAAGTAGTGAGCTGTATAAGTAAGCCTACAATCTGTTGTTTCAACTTTCGCACAGTTTCCATCTTTCAGCAGGAATCGACGAAGACGAATACAGGCCAAGATAAAGTATGTCCAACATATGGAACTTACATCTTCCACTATAAGAAGTTCTTGATTTAGCCATTAGTCATTTTACTTGAAAGTGCGCATATTTTAGACGTTTATTTAATATAATTAAATTTTATATGTTAATATTTTAATATTTAATTTAAAATATTAATATTTAATATTTAATTTAATTTAATTGTCTACCAATTTAATTTTCTTAATGATTATCCAAGATAAGTATAATCTTTGTAATTTTGTGTCTCTTAAGACGTTGATTTAATATATTAATATTTAATATTTTTTTTGAAATGACAAATCATTTCATACATCCGCAGTCGTATCTTACCTTCACACTGGAAATCCGCAATCGTTCGTCTCTCCTTAAAAAACAATCGCTCGACCCCTCCCTTCCTTCTAGCTATCGCCCCATTTCACTACTCCCTACTCTTTCTAAGCTCTTAGAACGCCTCATCTTAATACAAATCAACGTTTATCTCTCCTACTTCAATCTGTACCCTCCTTTCCAATCCGCTTTCCGCTCTAATCACTCGACAGAAATCGCATGCATAAAAGTGTACAACTACTTACTCATTTATCGAGACAAGGCTCTATATAGTGTTCTCATCTCCCTCGACCTTTCCTCCGCATTCGACATTGTCGACCACTCCGTCCTCCTTTCTCGCCTTCGTTATTATTACGGCTTTTCTTCTTCCTCCGTAGCATGGTTCGCCTCATATCTATCCGACCGTTCCTTTCGCGTCTGTTCTAATTCATCATCCCCCCTCCCATCCCTATTTTTGCGGGGTCCCACAAGGTTCAGTCCTAGGTCCCCTGCTTTTCTCTCTTCTGCTTGGCGATCTCTCTCCGTTTATCAAACCTTACTCCTTTAACGTCATGCAATACGCCGATGACATTCTAATCTATGATCATGCACCCGCACATCGCATACACGAAATCGGCATTTCTGCCTTCAACTGTCTTTCTTCTATCTACAAACGTCTCTCCAATCTCCATCTCGTTCTAAACCCCGAAAAGTCCAAAATAATGTGGATCCTCCCCCGTAAACCAAACATATCTCCTCCCACTGTAAATTTGGCCTCATCGATCATCCACATAGTCCACAATCTCACTTTCTTAGGCTTCCATTTCGATGATCACCTTTCCCTTAAAGCCTTCGTCCGTGACAAGGTCCGCTCATCTAACTTAATTCTCCGTGACATCCGCCGTATCCGCCCACTTATCGACTTCCGTTCTTGTGTCTTTTGTTTCATCGCTTCTTTTCCCTAAAATCGATTACTGCCCTAGCCTTTTCGCCAATTCTCCAAAATCCATCATCCTACCCCTACAACGAATAATCAACACCGCCGTTCGAGTGCTCTTTCGTCTCCGTCGCTTTGAACACACATCCACATATTTTGCCCAACTCTCCTGGCCCACCATCCACATCCGCATCAAACTCCGCCTTCTTCTCGTTACTTTTCGTCTCATCGCTGTCGGCTCCCCATCGTTCATCAACCTTCCTTTCTTAGACGATACTCGCCCCACCTCGCTATCGCTTCGTTCCTGTCATACCCTCTTACTCCACGTTCCTAATTACTCCAACAACTACGGTCTCCGATCCTTCCTCGTCGCCGCCTCACTCGCCTGGAATCAACTCCCTCTCGACGTCCGCCGCGCCCCTCCTTTATCACATTCAAACACCTCCTTCGTTCACACCTTCTCGACACCTGATTCACAATCTTGTTTTGTTGTGGTCATGTAAGCGTGCGCTGGCACGCATTTGCCACGTAAAAATAAATCCTTTTTTTTAAATCATGTATATCTTACTAACTTGAACTCACCCTTTCTCAAGTGAATTCTTCTCAAGTGAATTCACAAATTTTACAAGGTGCCACGAAGGCTTCTTGTAAAATTTATTGGGATTATAATTAAATAATTATATTTAAATTAAATATTTTAATATTTAATTTAATTGTCTACCAATTTAATTTTCTTACTGATTATCCAAGATAATAATTGTAATCACATTGCTGTCTTTGTTTCTGATGTTACAATCTTACTACATACGTAAGATTGTAAGCCTACAATCTGATGTTTCAACTTTCGCACAGTTTCCATCTTTCAGCAGGAATCGACGAAGACGAATACAGGCCAAGATAAAGTATGTCCAACATATGGAACTTACATCTTCCACTATAAGAAGTTCTTGATTTAGCCATTCGTCATTTTACTTGAAAGTGCGCATATTTTAGACGTTTATTTAATATAATTAAATTGTATATGTTAATATTAATATTAATATTAATTTTCTTAATGATTATCCAAGATAATAATTGTAATCACATTGCTGTCTTTGTTTCTGATGTTACAAGACTTATTTTCCAAATTGTTTAAATCTCGTTATAGCTCGTGATTATAAATTAATGAGTCAAATGGAATACGGGGTTTTCAAATTCTAAGTCGTCATTATTCGCACGTCGAATATGTATTCATAAAATTACAATGTAAAGTTTTGTTAAATGAGAAGGTGCACTTTTGCATTACAAATGAACTGGAATACTTTCGGATTTAAGGTTTAAATATGCTTGTCAATTATTTCCAGTTTTTTGTTGGTTTTGTTTAATTTAGATTAGTAGATTAAATTAGATTATTAATATTAGATTAATAAAATGCGAAAAGTCAATTTTTATGACCTGATTAATTGAAAATAGATAACCATACATTAGAATAAAGATTGGAGGTCATCAGAAGGAACTGCAATGTTATCAGGCTTCAGTCATTATTACATTAGAAGATTAGATTATTTTTATTAGATTATTAAAATGTGAAAATTCAATTTTTATGACCTGATTAATTGAAAATGGATAACCATACATTAGAATAAAGATTGGAGTTCATCAGAAGGAATTCTATGTTATCAGGTTTCGACCATTTTTGCATTAGAAGATTAGATTATATTATTAATATTAAATTATTAAAATATAAAAATTCAATTTTATGACCTGATTAATTGAAAATGGATAACCATACATTAGGTTAAAGATTGGATGTCATCAGAAGGAACTGCTATGTTATCAGGATTCGGCCATTATTGGATCATAAGTTTATATTATTTTTATTAGATTATTAAAATGTGAAAATTTATTTTTTATGACCTGATTGATTAAAAAATGGCCTGATTAGAAAATGGATAACCATACATTAGAATAAAAATTGGAGGTAATCTGAAGATTTTTCTGGGGTATTCTGAGACAAAATCCATTATTTCGTTCTTTTATGTCTCTTTTTTCATCGCTTATTTTCCCTAAAATCAATTACTGCCTTAGCCTTTTCGTCAATTCTCTAATTCAATCATTCTACCCGTACAACGAATAATCAACATCGCCGTTCGAGTGCTCTTTCGGCTTCGTCGCTTCGACTACACATCCACATATCTTGCCCAACTCTCCTGGCCCACCATCCACATCCGCATCAAACTCCACCTTCTTCTCTTTACTTTTCGTCTCGTCTCTGTCGGATCCCCATTGTTCATCAATCTTCCTTTCTTAGACTACACTCACCCCACCTTTCTATGACTGCGTTCCCGTCATACCCTCTTACTCCATGTTTCGAATTACTCTAACAAATATGGTCTCCGATCCTTCCTGGCCCCCTTACTCGCCTGGAATCAACTCCCTCTCGACGTCCACCGCGCTCCTTCCTTTATCACATTCAAACACCTCCTCCATTCACACATTTTCGACACCTGATTCACAATCTTGTTTTGTTGTGGTCATGTAAGCGTGCGCTGGCACGCATTTGCCACGTAAAAATAAATCTTTTTTTTTAGACATCCTAAAAGGTTTTGGTCATATGTGAGGAGGAGTAATAAATTGTCTCATTTAATTTCCGTATTTCGTGTATGTGATGGTATTGTGCAGTCTCAAAAGGAAACAACTGAGGGCTTTGCTGATGCATTTCATTTATATAACAAGCCATTTCTTACATGAACAAGCTCCTTTTAATGATTTAACTTTATACTTACTGATCGTGACTTTATTTGAAGTGTTCTTTATTAAATAGTATTTCTTCATTATTTCTTCATCAATAGTATTTCTTCTTTCTTCTTCTTCTTTTTCTTTAGCCTTTTTCCCGTGTGTTGGCGGGGTCGGCTCTCATGGAACGCATCCTCCATTTGCAACGATCCGAAGCCAGATCAGGGTGTAGTCCAGCATCTCTTAGATCCTTGTGCAGCGTGTCAGACCATCGCTGTCTTGGTCGTCCTTTGGGGCGTTTGCCTTTAAAGTCTATTTTCAAGCCTGCCTTTGCGATGGAACCGTCATGTGCCCGTAGAGTGTGGCCAAACCAGCGGAGACGGGCTTCTAGCATTTTCTCACGGATAGGCATCACACCGTATCGTCGGTAAATATCATCATTGCGAACCCGATTTAGGAGACTAAAACCGCTTGTCCATCGAAGCATCTTCGTCTCCATGACAGCGAGACGACGTTCCGCTATCTTTGTGATAGGCCAGCATTCTGCTCCATAAAGAGCAATGGGACGAATAACGCTTCGATATATCTTTGACTTTATGCTATCCTTCATTTTGCGGTCGCACATTATGCCAGTTGTAGCACGCCACTTCATCCATGTAGCATTGATTCTGGCAGTTATTTCGTTGTTCAATTCGCCATCAGCTGAGAGCACCGATCCTAGATATTTGAAATTTTCGGTCCGTGGAAGGTCTGTTCCGTTGATATTGATCGTGCCCGTATCGTTTGTATTGGTCGTCAAGTACTCAGTCTTCCTAGTGTTTAGCCGCAGGCCATGTTGTGCTAATCTGTCATTCCAAAGCTTGACTAACTGCGTGAGGTCGGTCTTATTGACGGAAGCTAGAAAGACGTCGTCCGCATATAGTAGGGTATAAGGTGCTTGACGCTGAATGTCGCTCGTTAAGGTATCCATGACCAGAATAAACAGAAGTGGCGAAAGCACGCTTCCTTGGTGGACGCCGACGGAAATACGAAATGGTTTTGATACTCCAGCTGTTCATCGTACTCTGCTTCTTGGGCCGATGTAGAGCAGCTTGACCCACTCAACCAGATGCTCTGGGATTTGATGTTGGCGTAGCTCATGTGGAACGCGATCGAAAGCTTTCTCTAAGTCGAGGAATGCTATGTGAAGAGGTGTGTCTTTTTCCCGATATTTTTCGATCAGCAGCCGCGCGGCATGTATGGCGTCGGTGGTGCCACATCCCTTGACGAAACCAGCCTGATTGATTGTACAATTTGCGATTTTGCGTATACGCTGGTCAAGAATTCGCTCGAATACCTTCATAGTATGATATAGCAATCTGATAGGGCGGTAGTTTGAACATTCAGCTGGATTTCCTTTCTTTTTCCAAATTGGTACCGTGGTGCTATATTGCCAATCAGTCGGTGTTGTGTGTTCTTCGATGATTTTGTTAAAGAGTTTCGCTAACCAAGGTGCTGGGTTCCAGCACTTGGATTTCCATAGCTCGGCTGAGATGTCATCTGGGCCTGCTGTTTTTCCCTTCTTTGTCCTCTTTAACGCTTCATCAACTTCCTCCGTGCTAATTGGGAGTAATGGACCGAGTACTGTTTGGGCTTGTGAGATTGGGGGTGAGTGAACCCTTCAGTACATACTTCCTCAAAATACTCACGCCATCTTTCTAAAACTTCTGGTCGACCTACGATTTGTTCGCCGTTTTTATCATTAACGCAGTGGAACTTTTCGATGTCCTGAGTTTGTTTGTGGCGGAGCTTGAGAAGTCGGAAAAGGTCGCGTTCGCCGTCTCGAGTATCCAGCTTCTTGTACACTTCCTCATAATGGATGGCTCGTGCGGACGCCACGGCTTTCTTCGCTTTACGCTTGGCTTCGTGATACTTCTGCCAATTTACATGGGTCTTATCATCGAGGAATACGTGATATTGTCGCTTCTTTTCACGCACCCTCATTTTCACCTCATCTGTCCAAAGCCAAGTATCAAAATTGATGTAGCGTCTTCCGGGCTTGGTGGATCCAATTGTCTTTTTGGCGGCGATGTGGATAATATCTTTGACTCTGTTAGTATTTCTTCTTTATTAAATAGTATTTCTTCTTTCTTTGTTCCTTCTATCGAAAAAGGGGAACTCCCCTTATTAAAAAACTACAAAACTTATCTATCATTACTGCAGCAAAGCCAGTAGAACGTCATTTACTATTCAACATTTTTCTGAAAGAGTTCACATTAGAATACCCTGGAAGGGTTCTATTTAACAGTATAAAAATCTTCAATAATTCGATCAGAGTATCTTTTACTATACATGATCTAATGATCGCATATAAAAATTTTTTTGATTCATTTCTTTCTAACTTTGGAACACTGGAAATTAAGCCTATACAGGCAACAGTCAAATCAACAACTTTCCGGCATTTCTAGAACAACCTGATCTAGAGAATTTAAAGAAGCTTTACAAACTTTCTACAATTAGGCCTTTAAAATCAAAAACAGGGGAGGCGCTTCCGGTAGCCTTCGCCTCCTGTGATCTCGAAAATGCTCAGATCCTTTGCTTGAACACGGTTAACCCCTTTATGGGGTATAATCTCAAATTTATGCTAATCGATTCCAACTGCTTAACATATCCACACTGTAACAACTGCCACAAGTGGGGGCATTGGGCCTCCACTTGTAAGGAAGAAAGGTGTTGTCTGGTATGCTCAAAGGCAGACTGTCCATCATTAGTGGAAGACATCAAATGTATTGAATCCTCTATATGCAAGAATTGCGGCGGTGACCACCCAGCGTGGTCCCGTCGTTGTCGATCCTTTATGGAATACAGGAATAGGCACTCTGCCTCTCACTCTGAGTCTAAATCTTTTGTCAAAGCAGCGTCGGATCCACCTGTAAACGATAGAATGTCGAATAAAGATATCTTATTTTTATTAGACAATAATAAGAAAGTAATCCTTGCTCAGTTACAGCAAATGATTCCTCCCTTGCTTGGAGCGTTTCTGGCTGCTCCGTCTTCCCCTGGAGTTACAGTTACACCTAAATCAAAGAAGAGAGGCGGGTCCGCTCGGACGGTTCCCCCAAATAAAATGGGTAAGCACCTTTACGGCCTGGGAGATGAAGATATCGCCCAGGGTGTACTGACCCCTGATAGGGTTGGTGGTGGGAAGGGCAACCTTCCCACTCCTGGCTCCGTCTAGGTCGGTTACTACTGTCTCAACTAATCTATCACAATGGTGAGTAAGCCCGAGCCTTCTTCACTGAATATTCTTCAGTGGAATTCGGGAAGTGCTTCTGCCCTTAGGCTTCTATCTGGTAGAGACGCAGATGTTATAGTCCTTCAGGAGACGCGGTCTATCCGTCTCCCCCAGGACATTACTCGATTTATCCCTAAGCACATTTATACCCACTATACTCCGTATATAACCCCGCCTCACTCCTCTTCATCTCAAGGACTCTTGACCTTAGTTAAATGCTCTTTAAGGTCTTCCCTCATTTTAAACTTCTCGTTTCCAGCCCTGTTTTGTTTAGTTATAGCACTCGTTAAGAACGGTAAATGCCTCAGTCTAGCCAACGTCTATATTCGTCCGGGAGAGATTCACAAGAACCGTGACCTCCTGGATGGGATAATTGATGGCGGCTATGACATGGTACTTGGTGACTTCAACGACAGAACTGGTCGTTGGATTAATGCAGCACTTCGCAGAGCCAGGAACGATTATCTTATTCATAAACCACCGTCCCCCTCCTTTCATTGCACATCAACGAATTCTCTCCTCGACTTATTATTGCTCCATGAGAAGTGGTTGCTTAAACCCTTCTGCACGGAGCAATCGCGGCAACATCTGTCCACCTCTCATGACCTGATTCGTTGGCGGATAGAAGAGGATTCCCTGCTTCGTAGAAGATTCCACTTTGATCCCATCAGTGTGGCTGTCTTCTGAGCAGCTATCCAACGCCTTCCCCGAATTGGCAATGAGAGTTTAACCGGATTTAATTCCCGTCTCTCTTCGCAAGCCACCGCGATTTTATCGACTACCTATAAAGGTCACATTTTCAGTCCCACTCCGACAAAACTCAGGGTCCTGTCCAAACTGCTGCATCTCCCTAACCTCTCTTCTTCTGCCAAACAGACGCTCTCGATAGAATACTGGCGTAACAGATACTGGTTTTAACTGAGCAAAGTTAAGTCGAGCATTGCTCGTCTTAACCCTTCTCAGTCTTCCTTCTGGAAGATATTTAAGAAAGAGAAGTTTGTTTGTTGGAAGGATAGAGCATCTGGGTGGATCGGAAGTATTGGTCTTGATAGAGTTTTGGAAGAGTCACTATCCCTACACAACTATCGAGCCACTCAATCACCGCAACCAATCCCGCCTTGGGGAGACTTCAGGAGTAGAGATATATCAGTTCCAGATATTCTCAATGCCTGGGGGCATCTTCCGGGCACCTCCAAAACCGTCGCTCCACTCTCTTCTCGTGTCTGTCAGCTTTTGACAGCCGATCAAAGAAGGGAGGTGGCCGTCACAATGCTATTAGCCACCCCATCCGATGTGGCCGGCATCAACATTAGCCGTAGAATTTTTATTCCAAAGAAATATCCGGTCTCATGTCCTAAAGACCTGCGGCCCATTTCGATTCAAAATTCCCTCGTTTCGATCTACGAAAAAGCGCTTGCGCGTAGAATCCGCGACCATTTAAGTAGGCGTAACTTAATCCCACCTGGTTTCCATGGGTTCGTCAAAGGTCGCTCGGTCCATTCAGCAGTAGGTGAAGTGCATCAGTTCTGTCGGGAGAATAGCCATCAACTTGCTGTGGCTGTTTTCCTTGACTTTTCTGCTGCATTTGACCGCATCTCCATTCCCTTTGTTATCTCTTCTCTCAGGTCCCTCGGATTGCCTACGAGAATTGTTAACAGGGTAGAGATACTGCTGTACACCAAGCGATTTCATTATGATGACGACTCTGATGCGCGTCAGTTCTACCCTATTACGGGTGTGCCTCAAGGTTCACCACTTTCTCCAATCTTATATCTTACTGCCTCAATTATTCTATTTAAAATATTTAAGCAGCGTGATCAACGTCTAGTGGTGTACGCTGATGACACCACAGCCCTGTTCTCTGGACGCAGGTGTAAGGACGTAGTCTCTAACATCAGCCGTTTCTTTTTAAGATTAAAAGACCAGTTACCCAGGTCCAATCTTATTCTAAACTCCGCCAAATCGCAGGTGGTTGTCTTTCATGGCTCCCCTGCGACGAAGAAAAAGCTTAAGAGACTAGCACTCTCTGCTCTTGCCTCCTTATTTGCCTCTGATCCACTCCCTACCTTCACAAGTCGAGTAAAATACCTGGGGTTCACTGTTTCGGTGAACTGGTCGGCGAAAGCTGACCTGAATATACTTAAACGTATCCTGAAGAGAGCTAGGTGGGCTCTGAAACAGGCCCAGCATCTGTCGTTGAATGGGAATACCCAGGTGCGCCTCTGGGGCACTTGGGCTATCTCGGGATTAGTCTTCTTCTCTAGAGGACGTCCCCCAGAGCAAAGACTAAGGTTTCTTAAGCTCCTCATCTCTCGCTTACCCAACATAGTCCGCGCTGAGTGGTCTCTACAGGGGTTGATAGACCCCGGGTGGTTCAGTCGGAAAGCGGCGTGTTGGATTGGTTGGGGGCTCAGATCTTCATAGATTTGAGGCCGTAACTTTGAAGACTGAAGATTCTCGAACTGAAGATTGAATGTTGTTGTGCGATTCGATTTGTCTAAGTATCTGACTTGACTTAACTGTTTGTTGTATTGCATGCTTGTTATTTATTATTTAATAAAATCGTTATTGTTTTGCTCCAACAGTTTTTAGATAGACAAGAAATACTAATGGATTAGAAGAAAACGACTGTAGTACCGTTTAATAAGAAAGGCAACCATTTGAATCCCATAATTAATCGCTTTGTTAGTTTAAGTAATGATAGTATAATTATGGAGTGTGCTATTAGCAAACATATTACATCGTAATTCCAGAGTTCCAATCAGTTATCTACGACTCAACACGACTTCTGTAAATGAATATCGTGTTTGACAAATTTGTTGTGCTAGGGGATCGTGGGTAGATTTAGCATATCAAAGAACTATGGTCGGCGTGTTGTTATTTGACTTCAGTCGGCCGTTCGAACATGCTCCGCATGTTCTTCTTGAAGCATTACGTAATTGCTGAATTGATAGCTATCTTGTTGGCTGGATAGGGAATTTTATCAGTAAACAAAACTTCCGTGTTTGAGTGTGAGATAGTTTATCATATTCTCGCAGCATAAGTTTAGGTGTGCCTTTTAGGGTTGCCGTGGGTCCGTTACTTTTCAATGTTTTGATAAACACTCTTATGAGAACATTACGTTGGAGGTGACTAGCTTACGCAGATGATGTTAAGATTTATAGCAAAATTTAGTATTTAGAATACTACCGTCTCCTGTAAGCTAATATTGACAAAATATTATTTTGAAGTCGTGATAATTGTCTATTATTAAATTTCAAAAATACCATCATTTACATGTAAGTAATTTGACATTGCCTTCAGTATATATGTTGGAATTACATGCCATAAAAAGCGTAAATGCGGCCAATGATCTGGGAATTGTATGATATCGTAGTCCCAAGGCAAAGGCAAATACAGATAGACCCTGTACCAAAGCTCGAAAAAAGCGATTTCTCATTACGAACTGTGTTTTGCTATCGCCAAATTCATTTAAATCTTTATTTGAAAGAGAAAAACTCTAAAAAGAGTTAGGCAAAATACGGCTTTCAAGATCGATAACATTTATGTAGCTATAAAACTCCCCCAATCGCAACCCAACATGTTGATTATGCTTTTCGAAATTTCTAAAACGTTTACGTAATTTTCCCCATATAATATGTATGACATCTTTAAAAATAAAATATATGTAATATAATTATTTTGGATCTACGAAATTTATTAAATGAGATTTACAATGCAATTATAAATATGCTCTCGATTCATTTGTACGAATAATTGAGCCCGAAGCAATTTTTTAAAGGGTCACCAATTGTATTTGTGCTTTCCTAAATAAATACACAGATAAAATAATAGCTTAATAGCTTGTACTCATCTATCTGTACAGTTATTTCTGGACCTCCCTGTTTCGATGTTCCTACCTGGGTGCTTTAACGAGTGGTACTAATTTGGCATATTTAACTATATTCTGTCAATTTGCAGTATGAAAATGTAACGGTGCGGTACATTCTGGTTATAGATTATCCAGCGAAGACTCATTTACAAATTCATCACATGAATAGCTTATTAACAGTAAATTTTTGAATTGCATAAATAAAACCCAGTTAGCAAAACTATATGTTAGAGTCTTATATTATCGTCGATTAAGCATTTTATTTTCCAACTACGTATTCATCTTCAGATGAAATGCAATAAAAGTGATTTGAGTTTCTCATTTACGCACGTTGACCGGATGTTGTAACTGGCCAACGCAAAAATCAAATGATTAAATTCGTCTCTTATCACGAATTTATATTAATTGCCCGAAAACGGCATCATAGGCTTTTAAAATCTATAGCGAAGCGTCCAAATAACATGATCGCTATTTATAACACGATGGAACCTTGCTTCAAAAATGCAGTTTATTTTTAAGTCGCTGTGGGCCTCTCCCGGGCACCTCCAAATCCGTCGTTCAACTTTCTTCTCGGGTCTGTCAGCTTTTGACAGCCGAACAAAGAAGAGAAGTGGCCGTCACAATGCTATTAGCCTCCCGTTCCGATGTGGCCGGCATCAACATTAGTCGTAGAATTTTTATACCTAAAAGAAATCCGGTCTACTGTCCTAAAGACCTGCGGCCCATTTTGATACATAGCTCCCTCATCTCTATTTACGAAAAAGCGCTTGCGCGTAAAATCCGCAACCATATATGTAGACGTAATTTAATCCCACCAGGTTTTTATGGGTTTGTCAAAGGTCGCTTGGTCCATTCAGCAATTGGTGAGGTGCAATAGTTCTATCGGGATAATATCCATCATCTCGTTGTGGCTGTTTTCCTTGACTTTCTGCTGTATTTGACCGTATATCCATACCCTTCATGATATCCTCTCTCAGGTCTCTCGGGTTGCTTGCGAGAATTGTTAACAGGGTGGAGATTTTGTTGTGCACCAAGCGCTTCTTCTATGGAGACCACCCTGATACGCGTCACTTCTACCCTAATACGGGTGTGCCTCAAGGATCCCCACTTTCTCCAATCTTGTATCTTGCTGTCTCCATTGTATTCAATTAAAAATTTAAAAGCGATCTACATCTGGTGGTATACGCTGATGATACCACATCCCTGTTTTCTGGACGCAGGTGCAAAGCTGTAGTCTCGGACATCAGCCGTTTCTTTTTAAGATTAAATGATCATCTCCCCGCTTCCAATCTTATTTTAAACTCCAGCAAATGGCAGTTGGTTGTCTTTTATGGCACCCATGCGACCAAAAAGAAACTTAAGAGATAAGCACTCTCTTCACTCTCCTCTATTTTGCAACCTCATCCACTCCCTATCTTCTCGAGTCGAGTAAAATACCTGGGGTTTACCTTTACGGTGAATTGGTCGGTGAAAGCTGACCTGGATATACTCAAGCGTATCCTGAAGAAAGCTAGATGGGCCATGAAACGGGCTCAGCATCTGTCATTAAATGGGGAAACCCAGGTGCGCCTCTGAGGTACTTGGGCTATCTCGAGATTAGTATTCTTTTCTAAAGGACGTCCCCCGGAGCAAAGGCTAAGGTTTCTCAAGCTCCTTGTCTATCGTTTACCCAGCATAGTCCGCCTCGATTGGATTCTTTTGGAGATGATATACTCCGGGTGGTTCACTCGGTAGGCGTTGTATTGGATTGGTTGGATGGCTCAGATCCCACTGGATCTGAGGCCGTGTGTTTTGGCAAAGACTAACAACGACATTTTTTTGTGGTCGATGATCTGACTTGTTATTGTTGTTTTTCTTTTACATATTAACCCTTAATCTTCTATTATTTATGTTAAAAGAAACCTTATTTATTTGTTTTTCTCGAGCATTCGAGTTATTGTGCTTTAAATTCATACATTGCAACTTGTTGAGTGTCGATGTGATTTGACTCCTTGATATTTCATTGACAGTACTTGTGGTAAATATTATTTGCAGGATTCCTTTATTTAGGATTCCCAGTGTTTATATGCCAAGGAAAATTCGAAGGAAGTTATTTGCCGGTAAATACTAAATTAAAATAAATGGTAAAGGTGATTTTAACGAAATAAAACAATTGACTGAGTTTAGTATTAATTTCGTAAAAGAAAACATTTTGATAGATTAAGCTTAAAGATAAAAAGAAATTTTAGTTATAAATATTTTTTGAACAATTTTGAATATTTCGTTTGCTACGAAATTTTGCTTTATAAAAAGCATAAATAACAGATGGGCATAATTATTTTAAAAATATAATGAAATATAATTCATAAAAAATAATGAAACTAAATATCTACATCCTTCGATTGAGATACTTACGATTGATATAAGTTCCTGCTGCATTGATGGACTATGTTTGTCCCTCAAATTCGATAAATGCGTCGTTTAGTATTGAGTAGATAAGATCAATTTTAAGTAGACGTTTGTATTAGTTAAGAAAATCTTTATTTAATTTTAAGTAGATTAAAATGCGCTCAGAAAACATCAAAAATTAAGATCCGCAATCCTTTCTCAATATTGGTGTTAGCCTCTTTAAGTTTTGGAAAGAGTATTTCATCATCCTTGCTAACTTTAAGCTGATATAATTGTTGCAGTTATTGCTAAAACAATTGAAATTTTTAATCAATAGATGCATTAAGAAAATCGTTGAAAACATGTGCAATAACAGGTTCATTATAATTTCAATAGCTTCTACTATAATTTGGATACATTATAGTTAAAGTTATACAAATCCTACTTTTGTTGTTGATGATAACGAAGCTATTGAAATATAGGGCTAAACCTGTTTTTAATCATTGCAATAAATCTGTCTAGGTTATAGATTTTCAATTAAATAAAAAATGCAAGACGAGTGGAAAACGTAATTATTTTAATATGAAAAAATTTATTTAAATAAATTAATAATTAATAAATTAATTATTTATTATTTATATAATCAAATCAGCTGAGTCTACGTATTTAATATAATTATAAAATAAACAAAATATAATAATGCTAAATCAAAATTTAATAATTAAATAATAAAATTAATATAATTATAATTAATAGTGCGCCTTATTGAACCCGCAGACGTTGTTATTGACTAATAAATAAACCCGCAATTGACTAATAAATAACAGACGTTGTTATTTATTAATGCCTTCTACTACCAAAATGACCCTTGTGACGTCATCTAATTACCGTTGTACATCAAGACTCCCCTCTCTTTGAACTTAAATTTAGCCGCTTCAGTGTATCTTTATAATTCTCCGTTGCCTGATCAACATATTATGGTATATGCTGATGATACCACATCCCTGTTTTCAAGACGCGGCTGCAAATATGCTGTCTCTAGCATCAGCCAATTCTTTACAAATGACACATCAGCAACAAAGAAAAGTTAGATATTTGCACTCTCATCACTCCCACCATTACTGAAAATCAACCACTCACAATTTCAATGAACTAAACTGTCGGATTCAACCTGCATAAATTCAATGCCCTGAAGAGAGCAGGATGGCCCCTGAAACAGACGTATAGTATGTTCTTAAAAGAGTGCCTAGTAGGTACACTTCTGTTGTATTTGGACCATATTAGGATTAGTCTTTTTTGCATAGGACGTCTCTCCGAATAAAGACACGTTTCTTAAGCACATTTTGTCAAAACTATACTCAATCGTGCGCCTGATTGAACCTGCAGATGTGTGGCCGATATTGGGTGACTAATTCGTATTGAGCCACCCAGAATAATGTTCTTATTGAATAGCAAATATCAACGATAATTAGTAGAATTTGACCTATACTGGTGGTGCTGGGTTAATGGCAAACAGTGGAAATATACAGACTGTAATTTGCAGTGAGTTTACAAATAATATCTGGTTAATGTTTTCCGTATCTGTTTACAGTTTAATATTTATTAGTAAATTTATTAATTTATTAGTTCATTATTAAATCAGCTAACTGAGTCTACGTATTGTTATATAATTATAAAAAACAAAACATAATAATGCTAAATCAAAATTTAATAATTAAAGAACAAAATTAATAATTGTTTTTAGATTTTCTATAATTTAAATCAAGTTAAAATAAAAAATTGAAATTTTAAATAAACGCCATTTTTATGAATTGACTAATAAATAACAGACGTTGTATCAGAATAAGAATTAGAGGTCGTCAGGAGGAACTGATATGCTATCAGGTTTCGGCCCCTAACTCCTCTACCCAACATAGCTGCGGGGCCAAATACATGCTAATGATGTATTTCCTCTGATAAAACTATCTAGTATCTTATTCTAATACAAAGTATATTATTTATTATCCATCCATAAAAATTTGCCACTTAAGAGTTTAAATTTATTCTTTATATTATTGTGTTGATTTATATATTTTACTATTTTCTGCTTGATGTTATTTTTATAGTAACCTAGTTTAAAAATATGTATCTATTAAATTATTTAAATGATTTTGAAGAAAGCCAATATCATTACATATTGTTGCAATTCTTAAAATTTCATTATTTAATGTATTATATTTTATATTATATGGTATGCATGAATGCTCATGCAAAAATATGTTTCTTGTAAATTTAAATATGTCATCTTTACGATATAAATTAATAGTAGTTTTAGTTAATGTTAATTTAATGTTCATATCTAGATATATACCTTCTTTATCATTACTCGTCTAAAGTAAAAGGTCTTTTATAATACACATTGTTTGCTTTGTTCAAGGATTTTTGGGGTAGAATAAGATATTATTCTATACATCACATTATATTAGTGGAAATACATTACTTGCATGTATTTTTTGGCCCCGTTGAAATGTTGGTTTGGGGAATAAGATAACACATCAGTTCACAAATAACATGACATAATAACATAATAACACAGTTCATCCATAATGAACTGTCATAACATGACAGTTCATTCTGATGACTTTCAAGCTTTATTCTATAGCTATAAGTATATTATCTATTAAAATGAATAATAAATAAATTATTTATTATTATACAGTGACGTGATTAGCCGATTCAGACGTTCCATTGGAATAGCTCTCGTGCGGGCTAGCTCATGGTGTCTCAGATATTTTTTTTCATTGTTACTTTTGTTATGATTTTGCAGTGTCTTTGTCAAATAAATACGTTTTTTCGTTAAAAAAATTATTATTATTATTTCAATAATATGACAAAACTATCTTGATAATCTTGAAATTATCTTGTTTAAACTATCTTGATACCCATTAACTACTTACAATACCTGGAACTGGATTGGTCAGGAATCAAATTACAATTTGGTTATTATAAATACCTACACTAATTACAACCTTAAATACACAAACCTCAAATACGTCCATTTTAAACATCACTGGGAGCCCAGAGCTAAGAAAGGCGAACAATACACAAACGAAGCCACACGCCGAGGGATTAACCCAGGGTGTGCATCTCATCCACACGAAAATGCCTCGAGGAAAGCCAAGTACGGTTAGCAAATGTTGTGGTTGCAATGGCCCAAATGCAAGATGTCGCGGGTGTCGATGTGCGAAAGCGGATCGCCCCTGTATAAACTGCTCTGCTGCTCAGTGTACCAACAACCTTTCCGCGACTGAACTTCTCATCGATCTCAATCCCACTCACACTTCCGCAGAAAACAATGATATTGACCCACCACGTCTCGATTACGGTACCCAAGATAGAATCAAAATGAGCTCTGATACCGACAGTATCGTGTTTACGAGAGATGATCACCCTATGCGTAATAACGGTGAAAACAACAGTGTTTCGCCCTTCAACGTACACACTGCTCAAGCGAATGACCGACCTATTACGACAAACTCGTCTTTCAAAATTCAGATAGACTACGTATATGGTAAAGTAATTCACTGGAAACCCGAAAATTTAGAACTTCCCAAATGCAACGCCAGTAACGCGTTTATTGACCAACTAACCGACCTATACAATATGGCCACTTACGGGAAAGACACGCCAACTTTTGATGCACTAAAAGCCGCAACCGTCCTCGCGAGATGCGTGCTGCAGCCGATTAAAACTCGAAAAACAGCAATGATTCGCAAAACTTTGGAGCGTCGAATCAGTCTATGGAAATGTCGAGAAATTCTTGAGCTATACAAGGAGGCCCAAATCCTACAATCTCGACGCACGTTAGTCGTCCGCAACAGCTCTAGCAACGACTGGAAAAGAAAATATTGCCATCTTGTCTGTAAAAACAAACTAACTGCGGCTACTCATTTACTTGAAGACCACGAAACGAATGGTTGTCTATCACCTCACGTCCTGATCGGAGACAAAACCGTAAAACAACACCTAGAAGCCCTTCATCCTGAGCCTGCCGATGCGGATCCCGATGCCCTGCTTCAAGAAAGGCTTCCCAGTGCCCTGCCTCACCACTCATCAATGTTCCTTTCCATCTGTGCGATAGACATCCAAAGATCGGCGAAATCGACTTTTGGTTCGGCTGGACCATCCGGCATGGACGCGATTTTATGGAGACGTATGCTGACCGCTTTCGGAATGCATTCACAAAAGCTAGCGGAGAGTCTTGCTTCCTTGGCCATTTGTATCGCAACGGAGCGGATGCCCACCGGTTGTTTGGAAGCATTCATTGCCGGTCGTCTGGTCGCTATTCCGAAAAAATCCGGTGGTATACGTCCAATCGGTATTTCAAACGTGGATAGACGCATTATTTCACGGACAATCCTGCGTCATATAAAATCTGACCTTCAAGAAGCCGCCGGAACTACGCAGTTGTGTGCCGCCCAACGAAATGGCATCGAATTTGCCATTCACTCACTACGCAAACGATTCCATGAAAATTCCGAAAACCCTCTTATGTGTATCGATGCTAGCAACGCTTTTAACCGCCTGAATCGTCGAGTCGCTCTGGCAAATATGAAATTTATTTGCCCAGCTCTTAACGTCGCATTTCGCAACATATATTCGGGTGACGCTCAGCTTGTCATCGAAGATGAATCGATTTATTCAAGAGAGGGGGTAACTCAAGGAGACCCCTTCGCAATGGCCGTTTTTGCCATGTCCTCGATTCCACTAATCAAGCTCATACAGTCGAAATGCCCAGACACTCTGCAACGATGGTACGCCGATGACGCAAACTTCGTCGGTTCCTTGTCGTCGTTAAAAACAGCTTGGCATATCTTGACTACGCGCGGGCCTCAATATGGCTATTACGTAAATCCATCGAAAACCAATATCTTGGTACATAATATAGAGCGTCATGACGGATCTCACGGTTTTATCTCTGACAGCTTTCCGTACGTTACAATACGTAATGACTTTGTCAACATCCTTGGTTCCGCCATCGGTACTGAAGATTGTTTATCACAGTTTGTCGCTCGAAAGATTTCTTCGGCTGTAAATTTGGTTTCCCGACTTGCAGATGTCTGCTCAGCGGATCCGCATGTTGGTTATACAGGACTTATCAAATCACTGCAATGGAAATGGACTTTTCTATTCAGAACGACGCCTTGCACCGCTGCCAACGTTAATCCGTTGCACGGCATGTTACTCGATCAAATCCTGCCCCAAATTACAAAACACGATCTGCCTGATCCAATCAACAGCATATTGACAAGTCCTATTAAAATGGGTGGCATTGACATTATGGATCCTATATTTACCTTTAAGTCTGATCTCGAAGCCTCGGAGCATATGTGCTCCACTTATTCATTTGGGCTCAAGGGCGAGGGATTAAAGTCGTTACAGCAAACCTATGCAGCTCAAATCGCCAAGACGCGCAAAGATGCATTCACACTCCGACTTAACCAAGCTCTTCGTTTTGTTCCCGAAATTACCAAACGTGCACTTGAATATGCCAAGTACCCCGGCTCCTCAAACTGGCTCACTGCTGGTGCTTCTGAAGAGCTCCACCACCACCTTTCTGCGAGTGAATTTCGAGATGGCATCGCAACGCGCTATGGATTTGAACCACCAGACATGCCCGCCCTGTGTATCTGCAAAGAAGAAACAAGCCTTAGTCACGTGCTCTCTTGTAAACGTGGAGGCTTCCAGATCGTGCGACACAATATCATTCGCGACATCCTCGCTGACGAGCTTAGTTCGGTCTGTTATGGGGTTGCAACCGAACCCACACTAACTGCAGTCAATGATCCCTCGTGTCTCGAAAGGGCATCAACTTGCTGCGACACCAACGCAAGACTAGATGTAATCTGTACGGGCCTATCAGTAGACCGCTTCCAGCGAACGTTCTTCGACGTTTCCGTTTTTAACAACCATGCTGGTTCCTACTCCGCGTCGGCAGAAAACGCTTTTGCATACCACGAAGCCCGGAAGAGCTCAAAATACTCTGAAAGAATCACCCAAATCGAAAGGGGATCGTTTATACCCTTCATCCTATCTGCGTCTGGAGGTCTGGGAAAATGTGCACTTTCGGCCTTGCAGCGGATCGCACAACTCAAGTCAATAAACAACGATCAGATTTCGTACAGCCAACACATACAGCGAATCAAAACAAGATTGAGTATAGCCATATGCCGTGCATCCTCTTTGTGCATAAGGGGCTTCCGATCCAGCAAGGGGCATCCCGTATACTCAGCAGACAACCATCAAGCTGATACAATATCTAAAAAGACATCTAATCGCCAAGCTACGGATAGCCCGAATCCGTCGAACAATGCTCGAGCGATCCGATGGAATGATGAAGACGGCGGCACGTTGTGTACCTCCCTTGTGGATCTAAAGTAACAAAAAAAATATTCTGGAATTTAATTAACCTGGCCCATTTGCGGGAACCTGTTTTTCTGTACAAATAAATCTATTATTATTAAAAAATAATAATAATAATATGACAACTTGAAGTATACCCTTTGACGACAACCATTATTACATACAATTTTCCATCTTACAATCGACAACGAAAACCATCGACGACATCGACAACGAAAACCATCGACGACATCGACAACGACAACCATCGACGACATCGACATTAAAAAAGTTTGCGAACTGAAGTAAATACATTTATTTATTTGGTCTAATAAATTAACTACTTACAATAATAATGCCTAAAGGACGTAATAATATTAATATTATTTCAATAATAATATTACATCCGGGGTTACTGTTCTTCAAGTGGAAAGGCCGTCCGCCTCGAGCAACACAAGCCTTAGCTAAAGCACACGCCCCGTAACATGAAATTCAAACATAATGATATTTGGGTTAAATTCCCTTTGTAAACTTTGTGAATAAAGCTTTTCTTCTAAAAAAATATTTCAATAATAATAAATCTATTATTATTTATTATTGAAATGTTGGTTATACCGATTATCTATTAATCGGTTCATTAAAATTTTGTTTTGTGAAAAATCTGAAGTTGTACAAAATTAGTATAATTAAAATAATATAATAAGATTAAAAAATACAGAGTTATTAAATTTTTTCTAAGATTAGTACAAAGTATGTATTACAAAATATATAGTTGCTTAAATACACAGCTTTAAAAATAAATAAATGTCACAAAACAATAATAGTTGAAAACCGCAAAAAATCAAAAACAGATGAGTGGAAAAAATAAATTAGTCTCAATCAAACCATTGTACTTAGGTTTCTTCACTTTAATCGGTCCTGATACATCTCCTTCAGTATCGTTATCCATTCTTTTCTGTATTTAATCCAACCAATATTCGTCTCCTTGAATATCTTAGACAGATCCCGGATCTTCAATGCTCGTCGGAACGTCTTTCTAACGCAACCACTTGGCCGCTTCAATAAAGGAAGAGTATGTGCCAATATACAGGCATTTGACAATCTTTCATCATTATCCGCAAAACATGTACTATACATATTTTCAACGTCGCATTTTCATAATGCTTTCTAGGTCTCGCACCTTACATTGCCACCTTACTTCATCATTGCTAATCTCTTGTATATACCGAATTTTACTTATGCGTCTAAGGCACTGATGGTCAAAAGTAATTACCCTGTATAGAAGAGAAATTTTGTCTAGTTACGTTTCACACCCATAAAGTATAATTGGCCTAATCATCGCAGATCACACTTTAGCCTTTGTTGTTACGCGGATATATCTTTTCCATGGCTTAGAAAGACCTTTAAATAGTCTACATGCGTTGATAATTTTCAATTTTACATCATCTTCGAAAGCTCTATTTATTGGCAAACGCACTGGATCATTGGCAAACGCACTGGCAAATGCCAAGGCAGTTATTTTTATATTATGAAGATAACTTTATATTATATAGATAAGTGATTACAATATTTGATAATGTTATAATGTGTATTAAATGTCTGCTATAAATTGTCTGCTATATTTAAACATTCGTGAAAACCCTAGGCCCAAATTGATATATAATTCAATTGTTTCTTTCAGTTAGCTGATTTGATTTGAATTGTTACTGCACAATCCGAAATAATTGAACAGATTTGTGGGCTCCCAAAATACATCGTTATTATTTATTTCGACACGCTCCTGTTGAGTTCGGAACTTGATAACATAACAGTTCTATCTGATAAAATCCAAACTTTATCCTAATACAATCGGTTCATAAAAATACTGTGGTATAAAAATAATTTTTAAAATTATTAATTTTAAATTTATTTATAATGCAAAATATGAAAGCTCAGTTGTGATTTGATCTATTCTTCTAGCGTATCATAATTGGTCTGTGGACTTTGTTTATCAGAAATATGACCCTTGTCAGAAATACTGGAACTATTTTTAATCAGGCACTCTATTTTGAATTTATAAATGTTAGTCGCTAAAAATAACAAGTCGATTTTTACAAGATCATCATTTGTTTTAGCGGACGTAACTTGTTCTACTATCTTTACTGTTTGTCACTTGTTTCTGACAATTTATAAAAAATGTCAACTAGCGTTTCATACATTTTGTCAAGTGTCAGGGATCTTGCCTCACTCATGTTGCTAAAAAACACTGTAGATAACATGTGTTACATATTTAACCCTATCCGCCCCAATATGCTCTACTTAATACATTTTGATGCTTGCAACCTTTGCGACAAACACAACGTGGATCATGATTTTATAACAACGAATTCTTAAAAATATAATTCACCTTGTCTCTAGATCTATGTCACATAATAAAGAATGTAGACTATATGATGACTGAGTTTTGCTAAAGACGTAAAAAACACAGACCGGTTTGACTTCAAAACAATGTCTTAATATTATTGTTTAACCAACCGAATTTGAATTACCTTGGCTGTCATGAGTGTATCCATAAAAAGGCCATATACTGTAATCGAGCATAAAACAGTCAGTTGCATAATGAACTTATTACACAATTGTTTGTCAGTATAACATGATTTTAATAATCAATGTCTTACATTCATGTTTGTAGATGTAAGTTAATGACGTAACTAATGGTTTGTCAATCACTGTGTTGAGGATATATTATTCTATTTATAATGACCAGGTGAATGGCTACGTTATTGGGGTGCTGTGATCTGAATTCTTATATCAAGTTTGTATTTACATACTCGTAAATTTTACGAAAATAGTTTCAAATCAGGAATACTGATGAGTGAAAAATAATTTATTTTTTTTATAAACCCTTTTTTAATTTCTACATAAACTTAAAAGCTTCAAAGCGCTTATTAAATTCAAGATAAGCGGAAGGTATTTTATTTATTCAATTTCGGATCTTATTCGACAATTGGAATTATTTTTTTTACGTTCTGCGCGAGGTTGCTTCGGCGAGGTGATATTCAGAGTTGTAACGGCAGGTCTATGCTGAGTTGTCACTGTTTCATACGGGATAGATTTCGTATCGATTACGAGTTTGAGATCACCCCATCGAACCAGGATATAATCGATTTGGGTTTTATTTAAGGCGCTGTGGAAAGTGATGAGGTGTGATGCTCGTTTTTGAAACCATTTATTGCATATAACTAGTTCATGTGCGTCTGCAAATTCAAGGATTTGCCCACCATCGTAGTCTCTTCGTCCAAATCCCTTTCCTCAATGACAATTGTGTCAATCCTTTGCGACACCGACATGTCCGTTTAGATCTCCAACGATGATTATTATGTGATCCTTTGGTACTTTGGCGGTCAGTTCGTCGATCTGTGTCCAGAACCTTTCTTTGACTACCTTGTCGCATCCTGTTCGTTGCGCATATGCGCTGAAGATGTAAACTATCCGGTTATCATATGCGACGGTGATTTTAATCAGTCGGTCACTGTATTGATGAACTTCCGCAATACTATTTTGTAAATGACTGGAGACGATGATGCCGACGCCACTCATCGTTTTAGGTTTTCCGTAGTATATACGTTTGAATCCAAGACCAATTTGTTTGGATTTGTCGCCCGACTAACGTGTTTCTTGCACTGCACATATATCGATTCGTCGTCTATTTAGGTCATCGGCGATTTACATAGAACGGTCAGTCAGCAAGCCGACATTGAGTGTTGCGATTCGAACTCGTTTTCTTGTTTGTTCAGCTTTCAGAAAGAAGCTAGTTTGGTTACCCCCCCGCAGTCGCTTTCGCTGTGGAGACCCTTGATGACTTATCGTTCAGGTCAGGCCGTACGTGAGCGCGTCGCTTACTGGGGACGCCGTAGTCCTGACGTTCAGAGCATTGAGACAACATTCATAAAGTTGATGCGACGGTTTTGTTTTACAGCTGGCTTGTCGCGAAGTCTATCGCCAACCCTCCTCCTTTATTAGCACGGCCTTATGGACCGGCCACGGCGGAGTTGCTTAAAATCTTATCGAATTACTATAATTATTAATTATAATTATATAATTATAATTCAGTAATTAAATGATACAATTTAGTAATTTATTAATTATAATTATCTAATAATTATCTTATTTTCTAATCATAATCTATGATAAATTATAATTATCTGATTACTTTTAATTATTTGACAGTTTACAAAAAACAGCAACAATAAAATTTTCTTTAAAGGATCAACAATTTTTAAAGGAGTAAATTTCACTTTAAATAAAAATTTAAAGTATCAAATACAAAATTCTAGCTATGCGCATTTTGTCAGCTAATTATCAACGAACATATTACTTGTGATATTACACATTGGCTACCGAGTAATATGTAACTAGCTACCACCTTCACGTAGTCGGTCACAATCGATTCCAAGTGTCAGTTTCAGTGAACATACTAGCGATCAGATGATACTAGCAGTGTTGCTTGATTTTTCTGCGTTTAACGCTAAATACTTACAATGTGAACTTGAATTAAAAACAGTCAATATGTAAGAGGTTTTAATATTTATCAAAAAACGAGATTCTACTTGTTGGGAAGCTGAATAATTTAAATACTCCCATAAATCAAGAAGAACAATTCAAAACATTTCTCAGGTTGTTTATAAAACCTCATTCAAACAAATCTATATTTTCAAACTATGCTTGAACATAAATTGCTATCTACCGTATTTTAATGAACGACGAAATTACAAACGAAACCTAGTATTTAACACAAATCTTGTTGCGAAATATGGGGATGCTTAGCTCAACTCCATCATGGCTTCGAGAACTACCTAATTTTAAACTCAACCTTCATCTATTTAATATCGACAAATTGGCTACAAAGTACAACATTAATAACATTAAAAAAGATATACTTTTACGTGACAAATGCGTGCCGGCGCACGCTTACATGACCACAACAACAAAATCTAAATCATGTTTCAAATAGGTGGGTACGGGGGCGGCATTCGAATGCAATAAAGGAGGGAGAGCGCATACGTCGAGTGAAAGCTGATTCCAGTCGAGTTGGGCGGTGATAAGGAAGGATCGGAGACCGTAGTTGTTAGAGTAATTGGGAACGTGGAGTAAGAGAGAATTATGAGAACGCAGTGATAGAGAGAGGTGGGACTAGTGTCGTCTAAGAAAGGAAGGTTGGTAAACGATGGGGAGCCCACAGCGATGAGACGAAAAGTTACGAGAAGGCGGAGTTGTATGCAGATGTGGATGGTAGGCCAGGAGAGTTGGGCAAGTTATGTGGATGTGTGGTCCAAGTGACGGAGATAAAGAAGCACTCGAACGGCGGAGTTTATGATGTGTTGTAGGGGTAGGATGATGGATTTTTGAGAATTGCCGAAAATGCTGAGGCAGTAATCGATTTTAATGAAAAAGAAGCGATGAAAGAAGAGAAATATAGGAACGGAAATCGATAAGGGGCGGATATGGCGAATGTCTCGGAGAATTAAGTAAGGCGAGCGGACCTAGTCGCGGACGAAGGGTCCGCGACAAGTTTAAGGGAAAGATGATCATCGAAATGAAATCCTAAGAAAGTAAGATTGTAGACTACGGGGATGATTGATGAGGCAAAGATACAGCGCTTTATCTGTATTAAGATAAAGCGCTTTAAGAGCTTGGAAAGAGTAGGGAGGAGTGAAATGGGGTGATAACTAGAAGGAAGGGGAAGGTCAAGTTTTCTTTATGGGCGACGTAGGATGGTAGGTGTGTGAAGCGGGGAGTGGTTGGAAGTGAGATCAAGGGTGACGAGAAAGTGTTCATGTAGACTAGGAGTGAGGTGTAGGCAGCAAAACGATCGGGGACAGCGATGATTTCAAGTGCCCCGCCAAGGATATGTGTGGGTGAGTGGAGATGAGTTTGTAATTGTAGTTTGATAGAATATTGATGAACCGGATGGAATCAGTGGAAGGGGGCGGTCAAGGCGAATGTTGAAGTCGCCTAGAACGAGTGAAAGGATTGAGGACAAGAACAATGAGAAAGGAAGTCAGCGAGTTCGGTAAGAAAATAAGGAGGTAGGAGCTGATGAACTAGCACGGTATACAATGGCCGAGATCCAGAATGGTTGGGCTAGAAAACGACAAGTGAGCAAGTCAAAAGAGCAAGGACTGAAAGAGGGAGTGATTTTGCGAAGAGACGCGGGGTGACGGGCGATTGCGACAATGCCTCAATGATTAGAGAATATAGATGGGGATGGGTTGAGCGTTCGGGCGGATTCGACTAGTGAGCAACCGGCAGAGAGCAGGCGAATGGAGAGGTTGTCAGAATTTGAGTGCCAGGGTTCGGTGAGGCAGAAGAGATCGATGGATTGCTTATTGAATATGTTGAGGATAAGATTGGATTTATTGAGGATAGATCCAGTGTTGAGGAAGTCGAGGCGGAAACCGTGTGTGGTGGTGAAAGGGTCTAGCGTAGAAAACACATAGGGGAGATGGAGCGCCATCAAATTTTGAGGCGGGTGTGGACAACTTGAAAATTTCCGTCCATGTTTTGGATGGAGAGAGATGTTTCGCCGTTTTCTTCGCGAAGGCGTTTTTTGATGCTGGCAGAAGATAGTTGAGCGATTTCGGAAGGGGTGCGATCGGGGAAAATTCAAGTGGTAGAAGATGACATGAGTTTAAATCGTTGAGAAAGGACAGGTGACGCGTGAGGGTGATGCTTAAAAACAATTTTCAGGAGAGGGTGCATAGAAGGATTAGATTGAGAAGATTTGTTTAGACGGATGAATGCGACAGCAGAGATGTTCCTTATCATAGACATCTTAACCATCTTAACATTAAGATAAACCATCTTAAGAATGTTTATCCGCAATAACAAGATACGGAGAGGATGGATCTGAAGGCGGAAACATCGTTATCGAGACTTGCTTGTGGAAATAAAAAGGTGAAAGGAGTGATATTAGTAACGATGACGCAACGATCGCGAGAAGGAAAGCGTTTCCGTAAAGAAGGACGAGTGACTAGAGTGGGTGAGATCACGATAGGAGAGCTGGCAGTTAAGGATTTGAAGGGAGTTGGTTCACGACAGGAGACATAGGATAATGATAATAAAGAGGGGTGCAAGCGATATGAGGAAAGGTTATGAGTGGAAGGATCGTGGAGGTTGGATGATGTGATTTTGATTGATGTATATTATTGAGAAACGAGACAGGAAGGGCTGGATGGGATATGTCGGGGAGTGAAGATGACATGGGATGGAAAGTGTATATGGTGGCAAGGTCGGTGGGTTGAGAAAATACATTGGAAACGAGGGGGTAGCTTGAGTGGACGTGTTGGATGTTGATATGTGCTTATTGGAGGGGTTGCGGATTAATTTGTTGGCACAACAGTCACATAGGAAGTCTCCTTCAGACTTATTGTTGTTGCAGGCTATTGTTGTCCATACGCTGCAGTCGTGTGTCTAGCACTGTACTTGCAGTTGTGTATAGTTGGTGTCGGTCGTAGCTGTTTTCTTACGTCTTCCTATTAACGTCCTTGTGTTAAAGCTGTTAGATTTGCTACTGCAACTGATCGGCGAGCGCAGCGATACAATCTATCTGAGCTTATCGAGAGATTAAGCTCAATCCGCGAACGTAGCCAGCGAACTGACAGGAAAAATCTGGAACTGACAGGAAAAATCTGGAACTGACAGGAAAAATCTGGAACTGACAGGAAAAATCTGGAATTGACAAGAAAAATCTGGAACTGACAGGAAAAATCCGGAACTGACAAGCAACATGTAAGTAGTTATAGCAAATGAATTATTTTATCCTTTATGGACATCTTTAACCCTTAGTGGTCTTTTTGGGACATCAAAGAAAAAGTTTCAATGGCATTTACCCACACTACTTAAGATAATTATATTGTACTCGATAAAAGTGCTAATAACCCTTATCATGGAATTAATCAAGGGACCACTTTATCTTTGTATGATTTAAAGAGTATGAATATGTCAATAGCGGATAAACTAAACTCCTAGAGTCCATTACAAAGAGCATTCAGAGCCCATTAACTCATATCAACTCGTGTTTGTCAGTTTTTGACAGGCAGAAGTATTTTTACAAGAATATTTTTATTAAAGAAATACTAAGTTACATTTTTAAGAATATAAGGCTCATTTCGATTCAAAATTCTCATATTTACATTTACGAAAAAGCGCTTGCCCGTAAAATCCGTGATCATTTATTAGGCGATATTTTATTTCATCAAGTTAGACATTGGAAGTTAGTGGACGCTTCGTATATTCAGCAGTTGATGAAGTGCGCCGGTTATCTCAACGAAACTGCCATCAGCTCACTGTAGCTGTTTTCATTAACTTTTCCGCTGCATTTAATATAATTTTAATTTATTTTTATCTTAACTCTTAGGTTCATCTGGATGTTTAATATAAAAGAAACGAACTTAGTAAAGTTATAATGCATTTATCTTTGACAATTTGCTATGCATAGTGGGATACAGCCAACAACTCTCATCAAAATATTGGAGCAGCCGAATTAATTCTTCATCAATTAATTGTAACGGTATACAAATCGCAAAATACTTCATCATGTCTGGTCAGCTAGAACCAATCTGTATTTACCTCTCAACCTGCTGTATCAAATCTATCCGAATGGCTTCATCGATAGAATCAATTCGTAAACCTTCTAAATTAAAGATACCTCGGAAAACTCTAATTCAAATGGCCAAGAAAACTCGCATGGATGACATTTATTCGATGGAATATAACCGCATACGTCGAAAAAGTACTTTGTTAGTGAAGGGAAACAGCTTATTGATGCTGAACTGTTTCCTTAGAAAATACGTAGAAGACTAGACAACGAGATGTGTCATTTCTCTTTATATACATGTTATTCTTACTTCAATTATGTTTCAGGCATCATTCTCCAAAGGATATCTCTGATATTTTTTCTTTAATATATTGCGATTGCCTTAAATCAGATTCTATTAACGGAATTCTCTCATTAGAATAAATTCAAAATGTGCTTTTTTGAATATCTAACAAAAAGCTTCTAGTCATAATCAATTATGTATAAATCACATTAAAATGATACCTTCTCTATTTTAGCAAATTATTAGATGCTATTTTCAACGCAATCCTTCTTGATCATTCAATCTCTTCGAAGTGGGTAAATGGACTTGTCAGGGTGCTTTATAAAGGGATAAGATATCAGTTCTCATCAAATTATTACAGTAAAATTACTTTATTAAATAACTCTTATAAATTGTTGACTCACCTTCTAAGATCGCGTTTAATATAAAAACGGAGCAGCTTGCTTTTTCCAAAACTGATAAATAAGGTTAATATGGAATTTTTGTACAGTTGCTTTATAGAATCTTACAGTCAAGTTGTTATAAGTTTCCGATGGATTAAACTACTCTGCATTATATAAATAATTGTTTTCCACACTTGCTTAATAGAATCTCACAGTCAAATTCTTTTTAAAGTTTTTGACGGACTATCTTCTCCGCGTTATATGTTGTTAATCTTGCTATATTAGCATATAATATATCAAAAGCCCAATCTGCCCTTAATAGTTTACTCTATTTAGTGAAGAAAATGACCTGTATGTGATGAACCTATTTAAATCAAAGTTTCTGAAATTTTGATGAGGGTACACTATCTATTGGTTACAATATTGATAATACCTTAATTCGTCATTTTTTTCTTAAAATTGAGTTTATCTGAGATCAAATCAATCTCAGACTTTCAAGGATGTAACTTTAAACGAATAGTCAAACAAGTGTCTGCATAATATTGATATTTTAACATTTGTTTTTAATACATGATATGCAAGTAATCCCGGAATCTAAAGACATAAATGGGATTTAATAAACAGTATCTTCATTGAAATACATTAGCATCTACATTTACCTACTCTATTTGTGCATAAGATAAAATTTAATGTGAAAGGTTTTTCTTTTTGTATTTGAGCCGAACGTGAAAGCTTATGTAAATGTAAGCGTTAGAATATCTTTTAAAATGAATTTATTATTGCTTTAATATTATTTTTTAGCGTTCAAACAGTTAAAAACAAATTTAAATTAGTTGTTCTCAGTGTGCTAGTTGTCAGCTCCTCATCAGCAACAGTCTGTCTCCGTCAGATGTCACGAGAACACTGGATGCGTTGCCTTTCTGGATGGCCAAACTCACATTCATGAGTAAAAAAGAGTGCGCCCGATTATCTTCTGAAACTTTTTTCAATCTTCTGCCGGTTTCACTGCAAATGAATTTTGCAGACTTACCCAGTGCCCCATATGTCTCGACCCCAAAGGGAATGAAATGATGGGACTTACACAGATCAGAATACTTTGCGATCTTCCTTTCCTCTGCCAAACTCGCCGCTTCCACCAAGACCACTCAGGGCATGCCTCAGATTGCTCATAGCCAGCGTCTCCACGCAAGTAGAATCTCAAAGAAGGCATTTACCTTCGCGCCACGGAAAAACAGTGGCACCTTACGTACGGCGACCATATAACCTACACAGATTGGGTGGTTCCAGAATATTGGGAGCGTTCGTTGAGTTCAAAGCTCTGCTGAGAATTTGATTGAGTGCAGCATGACGTGGGAAGCGGCCTGCTAATCTCATACAGGTAAGACCATGTCGGCCTGTCGCGCCTACCATTACACCGCAACGGCATCGATAAGGTGTACCGACAGGAATACCGAGTCTCAGGGAAATGGCAATTATCACCGCCTCGTACTCTAACCGTGTTCCAAAGGCAGAAATTGGTAGTGCATTGAGCTAAGAACCTGACTCATGTTTTGAGACAGCGATCCATCTCGCCTAGGAGGCCTCATCCTACAAACCTGAAAATATTCTACTGTGTATCTGCTTGATGAGGGGTAAATCCCAGACGGACTGCTTGGTATCATTTTCAGTTGCTAAGATTTTCCTTAGCATAGGAAAGATTATCTCCATAGAATATATCTCCATAGATTATCTCATTAGCATAGAATCCAGCTTTTGCAGCTCATCATTGTGTTCGAAAAATGGGGCTGAGCTTAGTTTGTAAAGGAGCTTGGGCATATATAAGCAGTTTTTGAATAGGAACAATGCTTTATGGGCACCAAGCTCACATGAACGTTGACCTAGAAGCTCTAATTGCGGCAAGATCATTTTTAATTCCTCTGCACAATTAGCTGTTAAAAACGCAGCTTCCCAAAATACTTAGCTTGTCGATAGAAATAACATCTATCCCAGGGCAAATAAATTGAAATCGTTCGACAATTATCTGATATTGTTCCTCATCATGGAGATTCATTAGCAACAATTGACACTTTCGCGGATTCAAGTAGAAACCAAGTTTCAAAGAGTCAATAACTATTTGACTTAGATCAGACAACGTTTCAAATGGGTCACCCCCGATGGTTGCGTCATCCAAATACCAGGCTTTAAAGTGCGCCTTAAGTGAGTGGGCTAGTGGGTTGACGGCTAGAGCAAAACATATGGGCGGGGGTCTTATTGTTGCAATCCTGACTCTGACCATAAAATTTGGTCTTCATACACGAGTGGGGTTTTAGATCCGTAAGCCATGTAAAAGTATGGCAATGCTTCAGGTGCAAGATTCTTCACGGCATCGAGTAGGGCTATGTGGCTGACAGTGTTTAAAGCATTTTTGAAGTCGCATTTTACCACAGCAAAGGGCACTGAAGTGTTCTCAATGAACATTCTTAAGGAATGAACTATGGTTTCTGCGCCACAAGGAGTGCAGCAACCTAATTGAACTAGACGAAGATGATCACCGACCTTGTTTGCCACTTGTCTAAAGAGTACATTCGCGGCAACGCGTCGAATGGTCGTGCCGATTGCAATGGGACGAAACCTAACTCACTTTTTCTCCAGTGCAAATAGGGATGCCGAGAATATGAGGCGGATAACTTCAGGGGATAACCTACCACTAACTATTTGGTCCACTGTCAGTGCTAGTGCATTGAGAAGAATGTGGACGCCTTCACCGGCTGCAAAATAAACCAGATCCTTTAAATGTTGAGGACGAAGTCCGTCAAATCCGTGACCAGAGCCGCTGGGAAAAGAATCGATTGCGCTCCGAAGTTCGGAAATTAAACATATATGAGGGCGATCATCTTCATCAATCGATGGAGGAATGGGAACTGTTTCGTTGGCGATTCCTCTGACGAAAGTAGTCTAACAGCATCGCGAATATCTCCGTTAGCCAATTTCGCTCAAACTCGGCGGCCCAACCTTAGAGAATTTCAGGATCTCCCATCATCTGTTTCATGGGAATGCGTAGTGCACGCGATGAATTTCAAAAACATTTCGGGGAAGCGGACAAGACGATCTTGATGGCAGGCGTGAGGGAATTCGCCTTTCAATTTTGGCGTTTGAATTTCAGTATGTCAATAATGAAGGAACCGACAGGATTCAATGGTGTCGCGTATTCGGTGAGATCTGAATGAACCGATCCATCATTAGTAGAGTCAAGTAAATGATAAGAGGTAGACGGCATCCTCCCCGATCTTAAGCACCGCAGGAAGATAGGATCGTGCTTCCGGAGACAACCAGAACCATTAAGTCGAAAGGTTCCAAAGCAAATGATACACGTGGCAGTCCGTTCCATAGTTCTTATTGTTTGTTTGTTTTAAGAGGCATGAATTGATCGCTTGCGGTACTCATCAGATACCAATTATGAATCGATCAATATGTAGGCATATGGGATGATTAAGTATATGTTTATTAGAACGAATAATCATCAATTAGCAGATAATTATCGAATAAACAGTAATTAGTGATTTAATCTCCAGAATATATCTTTTACAACGTAAATCCTCGTAAATCTCTGTAAATGTCGTCGTAAATATATCTTCAGCAACTATTGGATATTCAGCAACGATTATTATCTTTAGATTCTACTCGTCAAAAAATGTCCCATTGAACGGAAACGGCAATTATTCTGTGTATGTATATTATTTCTCAAACTTTTTTAAGGTGAATTTTATACTTTTTTGCTGTAATATGATGGAAATATATTAGATGTATTATATTGGATATATATACAAATCCCTTCTACTACCAAAATGACCCTTGTGACGTCACCTAATTACCGTTGTACATCAAGACTCCCCTCTCTTTGAACTTAAATTTAGCCGCTTCAGTGTATCTTTATAATTCTCCTTTGCCTGATCAACATATTATGGTATATGCTGATGATACCACATCCCTGTTTTCAAGACGCGGCTGCAAATATGCTGTCTCTAGCATCAGCCAATTCTTTACAAATGACACATCAGCAACAAAGAAAAGTTAGATATTTGCACTCTCATCACTCCCACCATTACTGAAAATCAACCACTCACAATTTCGATGAACTGAACTGTCGGATTCAACCTGCATAAATTCAATGCCCTGAAGAGAGCAGGATGGCCCCTGAAACAGACGTATAGTATGTTCTTAAAAGAGTGCCTAGTAGGTACACTTCTGTTGTATTTGGACCATATTAGGATTAGTCTTTTTTGCATAGGACGTCTCTCCGAATAAAGACACGTTTCTTAAGCACATTTTGTCAAAACTATACTCAATCGTGCGCCTGATTGAACCTGCAGATGTGTGGCCGATATTGGGTGACTAATTCGTATTGAGCCACCCAGAATAATGTTCTTATTGAATAGCAAATATCAACGATAATTAGTAGAATTTGACCTATACTGGTGGTGCTGGGTTAATGGCAAACAGTGGAAATATACAGTTTGTAATTTGCAGTGAGTTTACAAATAATATCTGGTTAATGTTTTCCGTATCTGTTTACAGTTCAATATTTATTAGTAAATTTATTAATTTATTAGTTCATTATTAAATCAGCTAACTGAGTCTACGTATTGTTATATAATTATAAAAAACAAAACATAATAATGCTAAATCAAAATTTAATAATTAAATAACAAAATTAATAATTGTTTTTAGATTTTCTATAATTTAAATCAAGTTAAAATAAAAAATTGAAATTTTAAATAAACGCCATTTTTATGAATTGACTAATAAATAACAGACGTTGTATCAGAATAAGAATTAGAGGTCGTCAGGAGGAACTGCTATGCTATCAGGTTTCGGCCCCTAACTCCTCTACCCAACATAGCAGCGGGGCCAAATACATGCTAATGATGTATTTCCTCTGATAAAACTATCTAGTATCTTATTCTAATACAAAGTATATTATTTATTATCCATCCATAAAAATTTGCCACTTAAGAGTTTAAATTTATTCTTTATATTATTGTGTTGATTTATATATTTTACTATTTTCTGCTTGATGTTATTTTTATAGTAACCTAGTTTAAAATATGTATCTATTAAATTATTTAAATGATTTTGAAGAAAGCCAATATCATTACATATTGTTGCAATTCTTAAAATTTCATTATTTAATGTATTATATTTTATATTATATGGTATGCATGAATGCTCATGCAAAAATATGTTTCTTGTAAATTTAAATATGTCATCTTTACGATATAAATTAATAGTAGTTTTAGTTAATGTTAATTTAATGTTCATATCTAGATATACACCTTCTTTATCATTAATATTTGTTTTGTTAAGAATAAGGCTTTCTGGATAAATTTGTTCACTAATTGAATAAACATTATTAGAATTAAATACACATATACCATCAATGTATCAAAATATTTAAGGATTCTATTAATTCAATTTTTATACCCTTTTATCCATTATAGAACAGTGACTTGTAATAATTGTTTCTAAACTCAACTCACTACGTTCATATGTTGGATTTACATTTAAATCATTAGAATTAACCTCTTTCATTAGTATATCATAATAAAGCTTTTTGCATATGAAGACAAAGTTATTACTAGCTTTATCAATAGTTGTTATTATATAGTTATCCTTTAATTTAGTAAGTTCTTTATACATATCTTTATTAATTTTATCTTTCCTTTTATAATTTTTTGTTATTTTCATTTTATTTTTAATTTTATCAAATATATAATCTTTCCAAATATCTATCTTAGATATATTCGAGCTTTCACTATTAATCAGCTTACTAAAGTAATCATTTAAGTTATTATATAACGAATTGTAAATTTTATTTTTGTCGTTGTTATTATTTAATCTATATTTATACCCTTTTGATAGCAGCTTTCTTAATTCACAATTTTCAATTAATTCTAGATTATGGGTACATATATGTTCATTTATTTTATCAAAACTAAGACTTTTACAATTGCATTCTGTTTCCATTATGTTTCTAATATTATCGTTACATATTGATTTTAATTCTTTATTATAATTACAAATTTTTCGTCCTAATGGTGGTAGGAGTTTATACCTTATTTTAGGAATATATTTACTTAAATCTGACCCTATTATTTCTTTACTTTTAGAATTATTTAAAAGTCCGGCTATATTTATGTTATCTATACATTTATTAATGAAGTTTATGGTTAATGTATATTTTCTATTGTTATTATTTACATTTATTGTACGATTATAGTATTTTGTATTACAATAACTGTCTATTTTACAACTTAGCCTATCATAGTCGTTAATTAATTTTTGATTTATTGAACATATGATATCTTTAGAAAAACTTCTTATATTTACATAAAGATCTTTTAGCTTATTATCTCTTAAAAGTTGTTTTTATATTTCTAATTGTTCATTTATATACATATTTTTTTTAATATTTTTAACTCTATTTTTCCTATTCCTTTTATCACCATGACTTCTTGGTTTGCGTTTAACCGGATTATTATAATATAGTTGTTTATTATGTATTATACTACTTCTGCCAATTCCTTGTACCACGTCATTCAATCCTAATGGGTACATGGAATTAAGCGTTTTAATCCAAAAATCTTCTTTTTCTAATAGTTTTTGATTTAATATTGAAATGTTTTCTTCGATAATATGTTCTAAAATAAATAATTTACAGTTTTTAATATCATGTCCTATTAATCTCATATGTTTATGAAATATAGTTTGACTATTATGCTGTATATTATATATGTGTTGCCTAAACCTAGTTTTTAACATTTGATATGTTTTTCCTATATATTGCAATCCACATGTACATTGTATAAGATACACTACACCTGCGGTATTGCAGTTACAATTATTATTAATATTTAATGAAAAACATTTGTTTGTCGTATTACTTACGATACAATTATTATTTATAACATCACAAACTATACAATTTTTTCTGTTACATTTAAAAGATCTAAAATTAAAAATAAAAATTACGAAAAATTAAAAATAAAACGTAAGATCTATTACGTAATAAAAATTACCTAAATTAAAATTACGTATTTTTCCAATATGGTTGAGTACATGTAACTTTTAAGTCATAATTTTTAACGTTGCTTTTTCGGTGTCGCCACCTAGTTTAGTTGACTCAGACTAAACTTACAACGGGCCATCCAGCAGCATCTGACAGGGGGCTGCCCTGCTTAAGGCGGTTGCAGGCTGGAACAAGATCTATAAAGATCTACCACCTTCACTCCACGCGCTACGCGACCTAGCTATTGGCCATTACCTGGTCTCTTAAACGTGATCACGTGAAGCAGTTTACATTTTAAAGTGTAAACACCTTGGGATGCGAACTTCTCCCTTTTTTAAAAATTAATAATTATTAATATTTAATGAAAAACATTTGTTTGTCGTATTACTTACGATACAATTATTATTTATAACATCACAAACTATACAATTTTTTCTGTTACATTTAAAAGATCTAAAATTGAAATCATTAGTACTTACGTATTTTTCCAGTATTGAACTTTTTTGAATATTTCCAATAATTGAACTTTTTTAGGTTAAAAAGTTTGTGAGGTTAATATATACAACCCTGGAGATGACGTGTCGTAGTGCCGTCGAAATATTGGATTTCTGTAATCAAATAAATATTCCTTTTTCTCGCCTTGTAATAATATTTATACAACGATAAAATTTATTGTTAAAATTTAAAAATAATATATTAAGGTATAAAATAAAAGGAAAAAACACGAGGGTTCTTTACAAATTATAATTACAATTTACGTTTATATAACGATAAAATTTATAATTAAAATTTAAAATAAAAATCAATTTTTATGAATTGACTAATAAATAAAATACGATGTATCAGAAAAATGAAAAGAGTTCATCCGGATGAATTGCTATTTTATCAGATTTCAGCCCCTAATTTTTATTAATTTTGATGCTATTATTTGCATCAAAAGTTGTGTTTTCCTAGATGGCATGTTAGCAATAGCCTATGCATAATAGGCTATTGATGATATACAATAGCCTATTGTTAGCAAAAGCTTTGACGGCTCAATGAGCATTCTTAGGCTTATTAAGAAAAGTCTGTATTTTATACTATAAATTAAAATTAAAGATAAAAATTAAGGATTATAAAAGATTTATATTCGAATTCATAAAAATAAAAACCCAATTTTATTATAAAGATTGATGATCACGATGATCAATCGGCCTTCGGCGTTTCTCCTCGGCGAATTTCAAGATGAAACAATTGCATGCATTGATTACAGAACAAGATAAACTAAGAAACATTTTCTAGGGATGATGTCAAGTCGGGTTCTTTTTCTTATAAGGCAAGGATTAAGACAATTGCAAAGTCTAATGTAAAATTGTAATAAATCTTCAGAATAAATCTTTTTATGCAAATTTACATGTGTAAGTATTACTCGGCGTTTTCTGATTCTGTATTTCACCTGCAACTGCTAATTTCGATCTATTTTTTCTCTCACAACTTGAGGGATGTTTTGTAACGACGCATTTTTTGCCATCAAAGTTTTAAGGTTTATATAAATCGATTGGCAGATACATTTGGCAATGTAAGCTCTTCAAAAATTCCGAGAGATGGGTAGACTGCTTGCAGATTTTCTAGATTATACAAGTCTGCTCAGTAGTCGGAATAATTGTTCATATTTTATGTAAAGATATGACAAAATATGGATTTTTATTAAGTCAGATGTGCATAACGGCTGTTGTTCTTCTGTTCCTTACGATTATAAAATTTTCCCATGCCAAATTAGTATTTAGTATTTAGATATCGTTCTAATCTCTCTCACTAGATGCTCCATTTTCTACTATAAAGGTATATAACTAGTTTACATATTTTTTAGTGATAACTTTATAATATAATTACCAACCTGATCCTTTGCATTGTCAATGGGCAGAATGTGTCATTACAATGAAATTATTTTTTGCGTATTGCTGCAAATCTTGCTTTAGAGACGCAAACGTAGCAGTTCCCTAGAGTAATGCGTTTTAGATTATATATAATTATTTTACTGAGCATAAAATACAAATTTACGGTTATCGTAAACTGTATTTAGTTCAATCGGCAGTTTCAATTCGAAGAATGCATAGACTCTAACTGAGTCTATGCACTTAATAAAGTTATAAAATTTAAAAATAATTATGTTAAATCAAAATTAAATAATTAAATAATAAATTATAAATAATTGTTCTAAGATTTTATTTAATTTATATCAAGTTAGAATAAAAAATTGAAATTTAAAATAAAAATCAATTTTTATTAATTGACTAATAAATAAAAGACGTATCGGAATAATAAAATTTTAAAATATAATAAAACGGAAAATAGTAAAATATATAAATCAACACAATAATATTAAAAATAAATTTAAAATCTTAAGAGAAAAATTATTATGGATAATATACAATATGCTTTGTATTAGAACAAGGTACACTAGATAATCGAATTTCATTAAAGGAAATACATCATTAGCATGTATTTGTCCCAGTTGCTATGCTGGGTCTTGGAAGAGGGGTCGAAACCTGATAACATAGCAGTTCATCATGGTGACCTCATATCGTTATTATGATACATCGTATGCTATAATAATTCACTTTTATTTAAAATTTAAAGTAAAAATTTTAACCTGATAAAAATATTAATTGTATAAAATACTATATAATTATTTATTATTTATCTTTATTTTTATTTGTATATAGTATAAAATACGTTGACTCAGTTATTTGATCAAAATAACTGAGTTGACTCAGTTATCTTATATAATTATTTATATAGGGGTCGAAACTTGATAGCACAGTAGTTCCTTCTGACGACCTCTATTCAAAGGCAAGTTGTTATTACAGTAATTATTTACACTTATGCGTCGTATATATTTTTAGTCAATTCATAAAAATTGATCTTTATTTTAAATTTCAATTAAAAATTTTTACTTGATAAAAATATTAATAATCGGCCTATCAAACTAGTAAAACATGACATCAATCCCTTATGACTTTTATTTTTTATTTCAATTTTAAATGTTAACTTGTTATTAATTGTATAAAATCTTATATATTTATTTATCTTTATTTTTATTTATATTTCATAAATATAAATAAACGTTGAATCAGTTATTTGATCAGATATTATGATAATTTTTAAAATTTCATTATTTAATGTATTATATTTAATATTATATGGTATGGATGAAAGCTTATTATTACTATTGAGTACAAGACAAAGCCGCAAATGGTTATTCAATCTGTTCACTGTTGATATAAAAAATAAAAATAAAAAATGAAGTATAGAATGTAATCAGCCGAATCAGTAGTTCAACAATGATTGATGGTTCGAACTATAATGAATCAACTTCCTCACTTGAAATTTAAAATGTGAATAGCTGAAGGCACAAGCAATTTCCTCAGATAGTACATTCCAAATGTTGATTACACTATGGTAGTGTCTCATTATTCGAGGACTTTTACAGAGGGTAAATTTATAGGGCAACATTTCCGAAAGGCGGACACAACTAGGCAAGAAAAAATTATAAAAAACGAAAGACCTTTATTAGACATTTAAAAAACATCTTTCATTTTTTTGCAGCATAGTGTAGGTAAATTTTGAAATTAAAATTAAATTTTGTTCAAAAAAATTAAAATTTGAATATTTTTCAAGTAAGTGTTCATATTAGTTAAAAATTATCACACAATGATAGCACATTATGTATCTACACCACAGATAAGTTTTAGCTCGATATGACGTCTATTACGCTTCAGATAAAATGTTCAATTTTTTGAACTTAAAAATAATTTTTCCTAAAAAAATCGATCTGATAATCCATACTTTTTTCATTTCACAACATCGACCATCTATCATTTAACATTTACACAAAAACTTATGAATTGATTTATTCAGTATGTTGAAAAAATTTAAATTTAAATTTTTTAAATTAAAACAAAAATAATAAAATTTTACCATTGCCTTGTTAGTAGTTTGTTTACTGCAATATTATTATAATACGATTACAAATCATATATCTATATTATTTTCAAGTTTGAGATTGATTTAACATGTATTACGTTGTAAAACAAAATTTAATTTTTTGAACTTCAAAATACTTTTTAAGCACTTTGGTATGATATCCTATCATCATTGTTTAACTTATTATTTCCAACTTACAACAAATCAACGTATACACAAAAAATTGGCATCATTACTTTATTATCTTGAATAAAGATAAATTTACTTTTAACAATTTTTAAAATTTTAAAAGCTGGTTTAAAATTGGCGGAATTCGCGTGGAGACATTGGTGTAGACATAATAACGTTGATTTTTTCGACCAATTATTAAGTGACATCTCTGATATTTATTAAAAACTGTTTTTTTTTCTTTCCTGTTACATATTTTAATTACAGTTTAAAATATCGTTTTGAGCCATTCAACACATGCGTTGTCATCACGTAGCGGTCTGCTGATCAATGCGTGAAGATTCCAGCCATCTGAAAATCGTTCAAACACATTATAATTTCAGTTTTCAAATTATTGAAGAAATAAAATAATTATTTTTATGATAATAAAGTAATGATGCCAATTTTTTATGTATACGTTGGTTTGTTGTAAGTTGGAAATAATAAGTTAAAAATGATGATAGGATATCATACCAAAGTGCTTAAAAAGTATTTTGATTTCAAAAAATTAGATTTCGTTTTACAACGTAATACATGTTAAATCAATCTCAAATTTGAAAATAATGTAGATATATGATTCGTAATCGTATTATAATAATATTGCAGTAAACAAACTACTAACAAGGCAATGGTAAAATTTTATTATTTTTGTTTTAATTTAAAAAATTTAAATTTAAATTTTTTCAACATACTGAATAAATCAATTCATAAGTTTTTGTGTAAATGTTAAATGATATATGGTCGATGTTGTGAGATGAAAAAATATGGATTATCATATCGATTTTTTTAGGAAAAAATATTTTAAAGTTCAAAAAATTGAACATTTTCTCTGAAGCGTAATAGACGTCATATCGAGCTAAAACTTATATGTGTTGTAGATACATAATGTGCAAACATTGTGATAATTTTTAACTAATATGAACACTTACTTGAAAAATATTCAAATTTTATTTTTTTTTTAAAAAAAAATAATTTAAATTTCAAAATTTACCCACACTATGCTGCAAAAAATGAAAGATGTTTTTTAAATGTCTAATAAAGGTCTTTCGTTTCTTATAATTTTTTTCTTGCCTGGTTGTGTCCGCCTTTCGGAAATGTTGCCGATAAACGCATATTTAATACGTGATGAATGATTAAGGCTGAAGTAATGCTCGCCTGCATGACCCGATAATCTTTCGTCCATCCTACTTTAAAACGTTGCTAATAATATTGTGCATCTTTTAGTTCAAATTTTTGAATAGTCTGTTTATAAAGTTCTCCCAGACGATTATAAGAAATCCATTGTTTGTTCTATTTTTTAAAAGGGTGATCGTATTTGCCGCAAAGTCTTCGAACCTTTAATTTTACGACATAACGTTCTCATGTAACTAAAAGCTTATCCTTACACACATCTCAGCATAGTTTTCGCTCGCACCGATTAACATCTACGAATCCTTTGATCGCTTGTAACAGCTGGCTCAAGTCCTTGGATAAATGTTTTGATAGTGATATTATATTTATTGATTTAGCTAAGACATTTGGCAAGGTTGAACACCATACTGTTACGAAAATTACAGCTTGCAAGTTTAATTCGCACATGCTCACTTGGAATGCTGCTTTTCTATCAGCCCGAAAATCGGCAGTACGAGTAGGAACATTTTTATCTGACTGGGTGAGCATTATAATGGTGATTCTAAAGGTTCTATTATCATCCCATTATTATTTATTATATTCATAAATGATCTATCTGACATTATTAAGTCACATTTGCTGATCTGCGCGGATGTTTTAAGTTGTGACGGTAGATTATATCTGATCTACATAGATCTATTCTCCAAACTGATTTTGACGCTCTTTTTAAAATGGGCAAATGTAAATAAGATAAAAATTTGTGACAAAGTGCACCCATATGCATTTGGGCAACAATATTTAGATCACTGTTATAACATAGGATCCATCGTATTACCTACAGTGGATCATTTCAAAGATCTTAGAATTTATGTGGCAAACAACTTAAAAACTAAAACAAATCCAGATAAGATTTGTTCTAGGGCGATTAGAACATTTGGTATAATCAGGAGATGCTTCATAAAACTCAATCGACAATTTCCCCTATTTGTTTAATGCATACGTAGGTAGCATTTTAATGTACTGCTCTGAATTGTCGTATGCACGAATTAATGGTGAGGTTCACCCGAAAGAAAGAATAATGAGAGGATAATCTAAATGCGTTACAGGTTTGGGAGATGTATCCTACCACGATAGATTACGGCGTTTAAATATGAAACCCATGTCTCATATGCGAAAAATTAAAGATCTTATCACTTGGTGTGCTGTGAAAGATCCCATAAGTCCCATCAAATTTTTGTTTCCCTTGCCGACTGCAACTAACACTAGGAGTCATAAATTTACTATTCAGAGATTTCACCATTAATTGATTGGCAGACCGAATAATCAATAATTAGAATTTCTATCAAAGAGAAACTGTTATGGCTAAATCAAAAACCAATTTCAAAATGAAACTCAACTGTTTACCAGCACTTACATTACTTTAGTTTTTTCTCAATTTTTATTTTTTGTGATGATACCATATGACATTCGCTCCAAGGTAGGCTATGAATAATAAGTATGACGGAACAAACGGGTTTTTTTTCTACAAACGCTGTAAAACTTTATACGTTCAACTGATTGTTACGAAATCTAATTTCACGCCCATCTTAATTTTAGAGCGCATTTTAACTATCGTTTTTATCCACAGTCTTGATTTAATGACAATGTGAACAATTTGTTTTACAACTTGATTCAATAGCCAGCTGATAATATCTAAATTCTAATACAGACACGAACGTGGCTGTTAATGGAAAAAATATATTGTAAATGCGTTGTAAACTCATTAACCTTATAAAACCCTTAGCTGCCGTATGCTCCGTCATAATCAAGCAGGAAATTCACTAATTATGTGAACGACGATAATTGTATAGAACATTTTTTGATAATTATTAAAAATTACTAGTTAATTTATTATTATTATACATTCAACAACATACGAGCATTAGCTCAAATAGCTGGCTCACAATAAGTTCGTAAATAAATTAATTAGTTATTAAAATAAGGAAATGCAACACGAAACATTGCTTGATCCATTCGTAGTCTTCTTTTAAAAGTATTAAGTGAACTGCATCCAACGGTGTCTTCATCAAGGTTGTTCCAAAGCTCAACAATTCTTCTATCAAATTGCATCGCGCCCAATTTCTGTACTCTGTTTATTCGAATAGTTAAAGAATGACCGCGAAGAACATTTGAACCACGTAGTTGAACCCTACTACGAAGAGAGTGATGAGGACGTTGGAATAAATTCCAAACAAGGTACATATCCATGTACCGACGCGTCCATGTGACGGTCTCAAGTCCTAATGATCTCAGTCTGTCTTCATAAGGCAGTGACGCTAACGTTGGTGCTAGCTTTGTTGCCATGCGAAGTACCCTCTCTGATTTCTTATGTTCATGCACGGTACGTGGGTATACAACCGAAGCTGCATATAAAAGTCTACTTAATACATGTGCTAAAATCAGAGGCCGAAGAGCAGTCGGATTAACGCGAACAAACGCGCGTCGAATCATACCTATCATTTTATTGGAGTTGGCACAAGCTTGATCAGTGTGCTTTTTAGTTGATAAATTAGAGGTAACCCATACTCCTAAATCTTTGTAACTATCGACACTTTCCACAATACAGCCCTTATATGTGTAACAAGCTGATGTTAGTTGCTTGCGAGCATTACTAATTATACGCATGTGTTTGCATTTCAAAACATGTATCACAAGCTTGTTTGACGCCGCCCACAACTCCACATTATCTATGTCAGTTTGCAAATTATCAACATCCTCACATGAATGAATGGGCCGCCATATTTTTAAGTCATCTGCATACAAACATGATCGAGAGCGAATGCACCCAGGCAAATCGTTAACATAAATGCTGAATAAAAGCGGACCCAAAACTGAACCTTGAGGTACTCCAATATGACATTCTCTAGACACAGACAATGACCAATCGACAAGTACTCGAAAGCAACGATCACGAAGAAATTCTCGAATCCAATCAACTATTATGTTTGGGAGTCCAGTATTGATAAGTTTCCGAAGAAGTAGACCATGATCTACTCTATCAAAAGCTTTAGAAAAGTCGAAAAATATAATGTCTGCATCGGTATAATGTGTCTTATTCGCTGTCCAATCAAGATGAGCATCAAGCAAATTTGAAACAGTTGAATAACCCTCCCGAAATCCGTGCTGATTAGGGACTAAAATTTTTCCTACACGAAAAAACTCAACCATTTAACGATGCACAAACCTCTCCAACACTCTACAGCAAATACAGGTAATGCTCACCGGCCTATAATTCTCGACGGAAGAGCGATCTCCCTTCTTGAAGTAGCGAAGAACAATTGACTGCTTCCACACATTAGGAAGATATCTTTCTAAGATTGACTGGCGAAAAATTGCACAGAGAGGAACGCAAATTGAGCCTGCTAATCTGCGCAGATAAACAGAAGGTAGTAAGTCACAACCTCTTGAATTATTTGCTTTTAAACGGCGTAATTCGGAATAGACTTTAGCTGGCGTTATCAAATTGTCAAGGTCCAACTTAAGACACGTATCAGAGTAAGTGTTCAGCACACTAGATTCCATACAAAAAGTTTCATGTTCATTTGCGGGTTCTACTGAAGTGCAATAGTGTGCCGCAAACTCTTCAGCTAGGTCATTCGCAGAAATGTCATAGAAGTAGTGACAAATCGAAGAATCAACAGCTCCCCTACTTGATAGGTACTGAAAAAGGACCTTTAAATCGTATTTACACTTGTTAGCTAATGCATTCTCAAATGCACACCGCTTCTTTCTCTTCAATGAATTGAATAAATTTCTTGCCTGTTTAAAAACATCATAACTACACTCCCCAACTTTGTAGCGATTGAAGATCAAATTACGAGTCCTCAATGTTGAACGTAACTCAGAATCGAACCAGGGAGAATCTTTTCGACGTGTCCTGCTTCTAAGTGGAGAGAATAAAATAAGCAGCGACTCTAAGGTTCTCTGAAAGTAATTCCACGCATTATTATTATGTTTAATAATAATTTATTTAACGTGGCAATGCGTGCCAAATGCACACTTACATGATCACTAACAAAAAAGAACAGCAAAAGTCACAGATTAATTAGTTAATTGTTGAAATGGAATCGGATTTGGCGTTTGAAGCACGGCATTGATGTTGATTGGCAGATATGAATGGGCAAATGATTTCACAAGAGAGGAGCATCCACAACGATGGAGCAGAAGACAAAATGGGTAGAGTAGTTTGGGATATGTAAAAGAAGGGAATTACGAGAACGCAAGGAACAGTAAACAGGACGAGAATTATCAAGAAAAGGAAGGTTGAGAAATGAAGGGGTATGAAAAGTTACAAGGCGTAAATCAACGAGAAGACGAATTTGAACACGACAATAAATGGTAGGTAAATCGAGAGAAGCAAGATGGTTGGATGTATGATCGAAACGACGAATACGGATGAGAATTCGGACGGCTGCGTTGACGATGCGTTGTAGGGGAAGAAGAGTGGATTTAGGTGGGTTGGAAAATATACTCAGACAGTAATCAAGTCTTGAGAAAATGAGAGAAGATATGAAAGTCATACATGAAGGGAAATCGATCAATCTACGAATTTTACAAAAGTCGCGGAGAATCAAGGTAGATGAGCGTACTTTATCTCTAACGAATGGCTCTAGTGAAAGTCGGTTGTCGAAATGGAAGCCTAAGAAAACGAAATTGTCAACGATAGGGAGAAAAGGTTTATAGTTAAACCTTTTCTTAATATTATTAAATATTTGCGGAGCATCAGTTCCAAGTTAAAGCGACCCCAAATTCAATCGCGAGATTTTTCAACCATAATTATTTATCATACCTTGTGGTAGTTTGCTTATCATATCAATACGTAAGGTGAACAGATCTAATTGATGATTTGGAGAGCATATCCCGTCGCTTTACGAAATTGTCCCCATATGTTTGACATCTTTACTATCATTCTCGCTTATACAGTTTAGGTTTATTATTAGACTAGTTTAAACTATCTTGATAAAAAGTACTTACATTTGAGATCTAAAGTAAATACAATAAATAACATACAATTAATATACACAATTGTTGTCGACAACTTTACGACAACCTTCGAGCAACGAGTATCGAGCAGCAATCATTGTTCAAGCTAATTACAAAAGAAACATGTCTACTTCTCACTGTTGTCAATGTAATGGTCGAAATGCTGTTTGCAAAAGCTGTTTATGGGCAAAGTCCGGCAAACTATGCGTCGATTGTCTTCCTGGTAGCAGGTGTTCCAACCGTGCGAATTCCTCTATTGACACTCCCACATCTGCATACTTGTCTCAGCATACTGCATGTAGCGTAGATAAGCTTGATTCCATTCCGTTAAGTCACGATGATTCTAGCGAGTACGTGTCATTTGAATTGAAATGTGACGGTGTTGGTTGTTCTTTATACACTGTTGTCAAGTCTCCTCGTAGGGTATCTCGAGATTTCTTTCTTCAGCGATTCATCTGCGGAATTTGTGCTGCAAAACGCATTACAACTATAGAACAATCCTTAGAACAGGCGAATGTTGCTATAAGCAATTTGGAGGCCAAGATCGATGAACTAAAATTAGCATAATCCAAGGAAATATCTTCTAACCTTTCTCAAAATCTATCATCTCACAACCCCTCTCCATTTCAGAATCGTAGTTTCGCAAGTGTAGTACGTAGAGAAGTAACGCGTTCTATCCTTGTCACTTCCAATATTAAATAAAGTATCTGCTCCCCGTTGGAAATCATTAACAGTTGCAAAAAAATCAGCTTTGCGTTCGTCAAATTTTATACGAAATCTACCAAATACAGCGGATGATGAAGCTAGTGTTAGAGACATTTTATCCGCTGTAGGCATTCAAATAACTGCAAAATTTTCAATTAAGGTCCATCGACTTCCAGCCAAAAGAACAGACATTCCTCCGTGGACTTTAGTTTCAACGGACGAGGTAACGGCCAGCAACGTTTTATCAAACTCTTATAAATTGAGAAAAGTTGATCGTTTTAGGAATGTTTATATCATGCCGGATTTTCCCCCGAAGAGCGTGTTGCCGATCAGGTTCTGCGCAAACAGCTACAAGAGAAAATACTCGCGAACCTAAATAGTAATTACATAATTAGAAATTTTCAAATTGTTCGTAGACTGAATAATGGAAAGGTAGGTACAACACCCGAGTGATTTTCCTTACTATTAATTTCCCTCCTCTTTTGGGAGCGAAAACAATGTGATCAGATACATTTTCGCCAAATTAACTTCAGAGGTGTGTTCATCAACTACAACTGAGCCACTGCTTTCTCCTGTTGATCCAACTATTCAATTCGATTCTTCTTCCACTACACTAGATCGCAATGCAGTCTTGACGTCTTGTCTTCGGGATTGTTTGGCGTCCCGGCTGTGCGGTCCTACCTGGACATTTCTGTATTCAATACGCATGCTCGTTCCTATGCCACAATGACTCCCCGATCAGCGTTCAGTTACAACGAGAATCGAAAAAAGCCAAGTACTCCGAACGGATATCCAAGATCGAAAGAGCATTTTTTATACCGGTTATTTTGTATGTTCTGCCTCATCCCCTAATCCACCTTCAGAGGTGGATTAGAGGATGAGGCAGAATAGTTGGTAAAACGCTTAGCAAAAGACGTAGCGGTGAGAAGAGAGTGCCGTTACAGTGACGTGATTGGCTGATTCAGACGTTCCATTGGAATAGCTCTCGTGCGGGCTAGCTCATGGTGTCTCAGATAAATTTTTTTCATTGTTACTTTGGTTATGATTTTAGTGTCTTTGTCAAATAAATTCGTTTTACTTAAAAAATTATTATTTCGACAAACAGACGAGCAAAGTTTATAGTTGCACAGTTAAAAAGAAAAGGTAAAGAAAAAAGACAGACTCACAAACAAAAGTTAAAAAAGTTCATGTTTGAAAGTTGAAACCGATCTTGAGTTGACAATCTCTTCACTTAATCGGTTCCACTTACCTACGATTCGATGTCCAAATTGTACAGTTTTAGAGCGTATAACTAGGCGATGGGCTAAAGTAAAATTGTGTCTACGCAAAGTCCGACTTTTCCGAACAGTCATCAATTCTCTTAAGACGTGATTTTCCTTGTGTAAAGCTTCCCATGTTGAACACATATCTCGCCGAAACCGAAGGTCGCTTATAGAAACCATACCAAGTTTTTTAGCCTTTCATTATAAGGTAAGGCTTTAACTGAATTTACGAGCTTTGTTGCCCGGCGCAGCACATTTTCAATTATACTTTTCTCGTATACTGTTCTTGGGAACGAACATTGTGATGAAAGGTTTAGTATCTATATGCGAGAGGTTGATAATGTACGATATCCTGGCTATATATCTTATTCTTCATCAAGTTGAGGCGTATCCTTCGCATTGTATAATGTTTGATAAGAGAATGTAAAGTCGAGGACATTCAAAAAAATTGGCAGTTTTGAGTCACAGAAGATGCCCGTCTTATTTCTGACTTTCACGTCAAGCGATCAACGCGTGGAATAGTCTTCCTGATAACATCGTGGACAAATCCGATGTTATCATTCAAAGTACAGCTTATGCGCTGGATGAGTTGCGAACGTATTCATTGCTTGATGAACTACCCGTGGTGTTAATCGTTTCTGCGACGGAGATTACTAATGCATATTTTTATATTTGTTTTTTTTATTTTGATTTTTCTTTTGTAGTTATCTGTGAGCGGTCAAAACAGCCATCTGGCTATAGACCTGAAGTATAAATATTATATATAAATATAAATAGATTGATGAAATATTGTAAAATCAATATTAAATTCAATTAGATATGCGCAAAATGACATATACGGGTACCAATATCCTTCAGATTTGTGCTCCTTCTCATCTACCAATTTATAATGGTATTTTTTTAAATTAAATTAGTAGAATTGAGAAAGTAAGTCATGACTTTCTTCAATACATAAATATCAGAGTTGGTAATAATAAATGCCTTTATTTCTTGGCCAGCCATCTATGTTTGGCGAGCAATAAAATATAAAACAGTGATCACATTATATTCGAACAATTGATCAAAAAATGAGAAAAATAACACCAACATATAAAATTAAGCCATCACATTAAATCTGTACAATTTACCAGAAGGAGAAAAAGAAAAAACACTGACTACTGCGACATAGATGAACGGAACATTCCACTTTCATTGAATATTCTGGTGCAGGATGGTTTTATTCAATATTCTGATGCCATATGATTAAAATACAATGCACTATTTTTTCTTAAACTATTTTGTTGATACAGCATTTTATACTTTGAGGTAAATAAATTTAAATTTATTAAATATTTTAAAAATTATTCATTGACAGTATTTACGAGCATATGCTCTAATACTGCGTCACACAAAATCAATTAGAAGGAAACAATTTTAAATTTGTTGTCTCGTTATTGCTGATTCCTTAGGATCTCCTTGTACTGTTTTTGGATTCTTGTAGGTATTTAGACATCACTGTCTGCTCATCAAGGTCATTTCAGTAACTTACAACCCTCTGGTCGAATCTCTTGTTGCATTATATGATTCGTTCATGAACTACGGCATACAATAACCTTATAAATAGGTTAAAAATAAATTTATTATAGTGTTAAATTGACACGAACAAAAAAATTAGTTTTAATCCAAAAATATAATATTTGGATAGCTCCTGCTATCAAAAATGCATTTGATGGATGTGCATTTCATCTTAATTGCATCTGATGAAATTTTAAAATTTTAATTATAAAATTTCAATTTTTTTAAATTTGTTCGAGCATTTGCCCTAGGACTGCGTCACAAAAGTCAATTTGAAACAATAAAGAAAAAAATGAAATTTGTCCGTCCCTGAGCTTTGCCAGTACCGTTTCTTAACTTCTTGTAAGGATGTGGACATCACTATCTGTTCACTAAGGCTATTTCAGCTACTTACAATGCTATAAGCGAATATATTGTTGTATTTATTCAATATATTGTTGTAAATTATTCATAGAATTAGAATAAGATACTAGATAGTTATTTCAGAGGAAATACATCATTAGCATGTATTTGGCCCCGCTGCTATGTTGGGTAGAGGAGTTAGAGGCCGAAACATGATAGAATAGCAGTTCCTCCTGATGACCTCTAATTCTTATTCTGATACAACGTATGTTGTTTATTAGTCAATTCATAAAAATTGACTTTTATTCTAAATTTCAATTTGTTATTTTAACTTGATTTAAATTATAAAAATCTAAAAACAATTATTAATTTTATTATTTAATTATTACATTTTGATTTAGCATTATTATGTTTTGTTTATTTTATAATTATATTAAATACGTAGACTAAGTTAGCTGATTTGATTATATGACTCGTTGATCTTATATTTTGATGTAAAATATAAATCTTAGATATAATTGATTTAGGTATGTAATGAGAATATGTTATTGCTGATGTTTCAGAATCTAGCGGAATAAAAATAAATTTATTTTATATTTCGTTGTATCTGTTTCAAAATTTTAATTTCTCATTTGTTTGCATATTTTTGTTTTCATTTTAAATGTTTAGCGATTAGTTAGAGTTTTTTGTAAAAACTTCAAAATCTTAAAAATTTGCTAATGTAACTTAAATAGACTTAAAGTAATTTTTTCTGGAATGATATAAAACATTCTTAAATTTTCCACTGTCATGTTTTCATAATAATAATTTTTTTCATTTTGCCCAGTTCACAATTTTTATGGATATCTGTTCACTTTTATTAGAATTATTAAGTACGTTTAATGCTATTTTTACCTTTGAAAGATATTTTAATGATATTTTTACGTCAGAATATATGCTATTTGTAGCAAAATCATTTTTAAGATCTGGAACTTAAATGCTGAATTTCTTCAATACAAAATCACGAAGGAAATCGAACAAAAATGATAATACGAATATCAATGAATCAGAAAGCGTTCGTAATTCAAGTTTGCCTAATAAAATATCTATAAGCCCTGCTCAAATCCGTGCTCAGAAAGATATAATTGACATTACATCATGCAAAGCCTACGAAATTATTCATCCCGACCCCGACGATCTCATGCATTTTCAGCTATACATTAATCCCGACGAGGTCAGTGCAGTCTTATGAATTTTTAATTGCGTTTTTATTATTATCACTGGTTAAAAGTTCTTTTTTTTATAACGATATACAATAAAATAACATACAATTGAATCGTGAAAACAAGACAATAAAATAACATACAAGCCAAACAATATACCACGTGGAAAGCCAAGCTCTATTGCCAAATGTTGTGACTGCAAAGGGGCCAGCGCGAAATGTAAAGAGTGCCGCTGTCAAAAAATAACACAGAATGCCTTAACTGCTCTGCTCCAAATTGCACGAACAAACATGCCCTGGCAATGCTTTCAGATCTTCGAACGAATTCTGAATCGACCCAAATGCCTATCCAGTCTCACAGTAATAATGATATCGTGATGTCACCTTTCAATCCCTGTGAAACAACTTCAAGCGCATCCACTTGTCAAATCTCTCCCAAGTCATATAGTCATGCCGTCTTCTAACCATGATCTCACAACCATAATTCACAAGTTATACGATAAAGCAATACAATTGCGACCGAACCACTTTTATCCGCATGTACGGCAATTCACAATTTATTGAGATACTCAATAAAATTTCAGCATGAAAATAAGGGAAAATTTATTTTTTTAATAAAAAATTTTTTATTAAAAAATTTATTTTTAATAAATAAATTAAAAATAAATTTTAATTATTTATTTAAGGGAAATAAATAATTAAAATTATTTAATTATTTATTTAAGGGAAATAAATAATTAAAATTATTTAATTATTAAATTTAATAATTAAATAACAGTAAGGGAAAATTTCAGCATGCTCTGCCGTTCTTGACGATGTGACAAAATCAGCAGTGCTTGCACCAGACGACGTCATACAAGGTACACAAGTAAAACAGATAGTTCAAAACCTTCACGCCTGCTGTCCTCCAAACGACATCATCTTGTCTGCAAAGCTCCAAAACGCTCATGATCATAACCCTTGCAAATTCTACGCATTAGATGAAAACTCAATCATCAGAGCCTGTGAGTTCACAAAAAGAAGCGCTGGTCCCTCAGGTCTTGACGCGATCGCATGGAGACGAATGCTCACAAAATTCGGCATTCAATCTCGAAACTCAGCGCGGTCGCTGGCTGACTTTGCGATTGCCTGGCAACTGAGAAGCTATCCTCGCAATTTCTAGAGGCTTTTAATGCATACCACCTAATCGCTCTAGAGAAAAAAAAGTGGAGGCGTAATACCAATCGGTGTATGTGACACCGCTAGACGAATCATAAGCAAAGCCATTTTACAACATGTACGCACTGACATCGATGTATGCGGGAAGCGCCAACTCGCTGCAGGCCAAAAAATCGGAATTTAGTACGCAATACACACCTTGTGAAGTGCATTTCACGAAAAAAAAACCAATTGCTGTCTGTTAGCTATCGACACATCCAACGCGTTTAATACAATAAACAGAGCCGCTGCTATCCATAACATAAAATTCACATGCCCTTCACTGTATCAAATCATACAAAACCTTTACAAATCTCCATCCAATCTCTCACTTGGCGGTTGCAGTATCTTATCAGGAAAGGGCTTCACCCAAGGCTATCCATTTGCAATAGCCGGATTTTCTCTTGCGTATCTACCCTTAATCGACTCAATTCAACAATCCGTATCTACCGTCATACAAAAATGGTACCCTGATGATACCAACTTCGTTGGCACTCACCGAGCAACAGCAGTTTGGAAAATTTTAATACGCGACGGCCTAAAATACGGTTATAATGTGAATTTAACAAAATCATAGTTCCTTTCGCATTGCTCAATAGGCTCAATTAAGCCACCATAATTGGACATACCCACAAGTACCAAGGGGATAATCGTCCTCGGATCACCTATTGGGGAATCCGATTTCGAAAGGACCGTTATACAAACACTGAAAATCGCTCATGTCCCGCCTAACATCCATCGCGAAGATTGGCCCCCAGGTCGCTTACTGCGGTTTGATAAAAGCAACACAATCAAAATGGATACATTTGCTGCGAACGAGCCGATGTGACCCTTCTTGGTTAACCGACCTGACAGCAACAATAAAAACGGTATACTGGTCGAATTAGCAGGAAGATCCCTAACTCATAATTGGTATGAAGCACTTACCTCACCGCTAAAAATAAGAGGACTTGGTATCTTTGATACTGCTTCTATTGCTCTTCTGAAAAACGACTATTCAGTTCGAATTTGCTCTAAATTTGATAGCAACCTTATCGGAATAGACTTACGTAAACTACAAAAACAACAACATTGGAAATAGCTGCGGAATGTATCGCCGATTTCAAGACGCGTTTATATGTCCCACCAGTATCAATGAAAGAAAATACAAAAGCATTTTAGAACATTTGTCAAGATATGGTGCCAGCTCATGGTTAAGTGTTCTTCCTCTCAAACACGAAAAATTCACTCTCCGAGCCGAATAGTTCAAAGGTGCAATCTCAACACGCTACGATACTTTGCCAGCCAACTTGCGAGGTACCTACTATTCATGCGGCCACGATATTGACGTTGGACACGCTCTTTCTTGCAAAAAAAGAAGGCATTCCTACAATCAGACACAACGCGATTCGAGACTTAATTGCCGGTGAACTGACAACAGTCTGTTATTGCGTTGAAATCGATCCACAACTATCACCCTTACCCGACAATCTAACATTTGTAAATCCGATCACATCACGTGATTATGCGCGAGATCGGACATCGTTAGTTCAGGCTTGAATGGAACACGATTCGAGCGGACATTTATTGATGTCAGCATCTTTCCACCTCTAGCGCAATCGCATCTGTCTCGTTCGTCCGCATCCGTCTTTGAATACAACGAACACCGAAAATCATCGAAATATGGCGAATGAATTGACAAGGTTGAACACTGAAAGTTCGTACCTGTAATTTTATCAACAACCGGTGGTTTATGCGATCAAGCAAAATCTCTACTGAATCGCATCGTATCCACGCAAGCTATACATCGAACATACGAGTATCATGTGTTATTGGCGAACCTCAAACGACGTTTATCGTTCGAAGTGACACGTTTTGCATCAGCGTGTTTTAGAGCACCAATAAGTTCAATCGGATCACCAACTGTCCACGTGACATGTTCAATCCCCTCATCCACAAATGTTAAGTACATACAAAATCCAAATCCTCATTTAATTGAGAAGTGCGAACATTTATGATCAACACTTTTGAAGCCCATTTGCGGGTTGACTTTATTGTATTTTTTATAAGAACATTATTATTAAAAAATATTATAACAAACAGCAGCAAATTAGCTACAAGCTCGTGTCGCTTACAAAGCAATAAAAAACGTCAACAAATAAAGAATTCAATCAAAAGAAGTCGCAAATTCATTCTCTCAGCTTCGTTGGCTTTCTTGATAGAATCACTAGATATACTACGAGAGATATTCAAGACACTTTAGTGCATTCCACTCATTAATTACCCTAATTGCAAATATATGGTAAATAGGAATTCTTGAAGTAGGCTTTATTAATTTCCACACATGAACACGAGTTTCTCGTCTATCATTTGCGGATGGTAAGCGGGAGAGACCTCCAAAGCCATCGAAAACAATTTTGACTGCAGTTGATTAATCAATGGCCGATCTGAGATATTTTAAGTTGCCGAAATGTAGAGATGTCAAACTTTAACAAATATCAAATTGGATAAATTTGGAATCATGCGCGACCCTATACTTAACAGGTTCTCAATGTCACGGGATTCTCTTAAAGTCTGTTGATAAGTTACAGGTAAACCGTATTCAAGGATGGGTAGAATAAATGACCAAAATAGTAGCTTGAACATTGATGAACTTATCCGATCAAAAGACTTAAAATACATTCATAAAATACGATAGCTTCGATTACAAATATATCTAGTTTGGACATTAGTTTTTAAGATACTGGTCATTATCACACCAAGGTCTTTGAATTCACTTACTTGGCTTATCTGACCTATCTGATACGATGAGTTGAGTGAAGAATCAATGGACATGTGCGCACATTTAGAGGGTTAACCCTCAAATTATTTTCCGATGACCATTTTTCTAGGCATGTCAGATCATTTTGAAGGATCTTAATGTCCCACCTATCTCTATTACGCCGCCATATCTTATCATCGTCAGCATGCATAACGTCATCAGAACGAATTACATATGGAAGATCATTGATATAGACAATAAAAAGAAGTGATGAGATAATAGTACCTTGTGAAATGCCAGAATGAACATTGAATGAGGTGGGCATATCTGCATCTGCATGTACTCTGAAAGAGCGTGAACTTAAGTAATTTGCAATCCAGGCGACATACATAGGACAAACACGAAGTGACCTCAATTTGTGAATGAGTCGATCATGCGGAAATGAATCGAAAGCATGAGAAAAATCTACGAAAAGTATATTTGATTGAATTCGTCCATTTATGAAGACTGCCATGAGTTGGAAGAAACCAAGAGGTTACTTACGTTGAAGTCAGCCTTCCAGAAATTCAGAGTCTTACCCTGTAGAGGACTGACCGACGCTACATCGTTAGCACATTTAAATGAAAAGGACAGTACGCAATGATCGCTCATCCCCAGTTCTGAAAGATACTCTATGTGAGTAATATCAGACTCTAACGAAGACAAGACTACTCTAGCTGGACAGACCCTTTTGCAAAACGGGTTGCCTCGCAACCCGTTTCGCAAATGTTAAGGGAATATTCAGATATTCTTAGATTATACATTTTTTCTGTTGACCACAGAGCTCAATAAGTTCTGTTAAATCATCGCTACTTGCTAAATATGGACGATAGAACACTAACACATACATAGAATTGACATTATCAAGGCACAATTCGAGGTACACTGCCTCATTCCCACTAGCATCACTAACCGTCTGCAAACACACTACATCAATACATAAACTACAATATAACACAACATCCTCTCCTTCAACCACCAGATCGATCATAATGATATTTGGATAGTGAGATGTAGCTATGACCTTCAATTCATCCATCTTATTGAGAATGCTTCGAACCATTTGTGGTTTTTACGATAAGGCGGATTGGGTCTTATTCTACAATTCTCATAAATATTTGTCATAGCGGGGTCATCTCAATCTTGGACGACCCCGAAATACCAGAAAATTTCCAATATGCAGATCATTTTCTCCAGATACTATCCGAGCATTTAGCTCAGTCCTAGCAACACGCCAGAGACAACGCTCAACGAAAGACATATCTGTCAAAAACTGAAATGGAAACCTCCTCAGTTTAGATCCGCCCATTAAAAACTCACGAACCACTGAAGAGGTACGAAAGACAACTTTAATCAAACAAGAACGTCCTTCAAGATAGTTGCGATGACCTATCCTAAATATCGCAATAGGGCGAACTTCTAAAATATAGGGTTCTTTTAGAGAAATAATGACTCTCAATATTTTTTGGAATTGTTCAACATCATGGTCTACTCAAGTTTGAGCCACATCTGACAACGACTCAAGAACGATCGTAATAATCAAACACCGATCCCGGGAAGATTCATTAGATTTATCGTACAAAAACGATTTGGTTCAGTTAGTCGTTGAGGGAATACAACGACGAACAATTGAGTACAATTCATTATTTTATGTTAACTTCTATTTAGTTTATTGAGTAATTTTTGAAATTCATGAGATAACAACTTTAATCGTTTTGGCATTCTAAGGATCTAAATTGTCTTTGAAATCATTTATATTTTACATTTGAAATGCTTACAAAGTGGAGTTATTTTTACGCTCATTGTCAAAATTTTCCCTAAATTTAGCCGATGTGTATATTGCTAAGTGTACACACAACTAAATAGTTATTTAGCTCTATGTACCATTTAATTACAGAAAATTCGAACCAAAGTTTGGTTATTTAATAGTTTACAATCGTGGATATTCTTATTCAATATAATTATTTTGAATTTTGATTTATAATTTGGTGCCGTGTTCTACGCAAAAAATTGGAATCAAAGAATGTCTTATTTATATGTCGTTTATATGCAAGATTTTTTATTTAATTTTGTAGGGATATTACAATCAAGGACGATATGAATTTGAATTCACCTTAACTGAAGGATATCCGCATGAGCCTCCAAAAGTGAAATGCAAAACAGAAGTGTTTCATCCAAATATTGACAGTGATGGTAATGTCTGTCTGAATATTTTAAGGTAACGACATTAAATCTTTAACTAATAATACTATTTTGCTCAAAGCGAATCAGGGAGGATTGGAAGCCGGTACTTAATCTTAACGCAGTCGTATTAGGAATCTATCATCTTTTCTTGGTATGTGAATTTTTTAATTTGAAAATCATATAGTTGTTGCTTTAAAATAATCAAATATATAGGCAATATATAATATAATATGATATAATATAATACCAAATAAATATATTTCGACTTGAACTTGCTGTTTTAATTCGATCTATACATTGTAACCTAGCGTAAACAGTAAATTGATATTTTGCATTAAAAATGAAAAAAATAACATATAGGTGTGAAATATTTTATTGTCGAATTTTGCAAATAATTCTAAAACTAAATATAAAAATATTTAGAAAAACATTATTTAAAAAAAATACTATACCTTTTTTTTCTAGGTATAAAAAGTATATAGAAATTTACAACATATATATTAATTCAAAATATAGTAATATAAAATATACGGTATTTATATATAAATATATTTTATTGTATACATATAAACTGCATTATAAATATGGTTTTTAAATTATGAAACTCTTATTACAAAATACAATTTTAATTAATCGAGTAGATTTAGTACCTATCATAAAACATTTAATTGTGAATTTGCTGAAGATATTTATTTTATATATAAATATATTTTATTGTATACATATAAACTGCATTATAAATATGGTTTTTAAATTATGAAACTCTTATTACAAAATACAATTTTAATTAATCGAGTAGATTTAGTACCTATCATAAAACATTTAATTGTGAATTTGCTGAAGATATTTATGCTTGCTTTGACATTGTAAACATTAAACTTTCATTAAACTTCATTAACGTATTTTAATGAGCAACTTTTAGCACACAATAACTGAAAACTGTTGACTGCTCTGTTGACAGCATACAGCTGTGCTGACTTATAAATAGGAGTAAAGTAATGTGCAGAATAAAATTTATAATAATTAATTAAAAATAATAATTTATTAAATAATAAATTAATAATTTATAATAATTTATTATAATAATTTATTATTAAAATAATTTAATTGAATAGAATTTCAATTACGTGAATGCTGAATTCTGCGAGTTGCAAGGAAATGAACAATTGAATTCGTGAATTTTGTACCTTGAATTTTGAATTCGCATCTTGTATGAAAATGAGCAAATGTTTTTTCTAAGAATGAATAATACTCTTGATTTATTTTTTTGATTTGATTTATTTAAATTAATTTATTAGTAAAATATAATTTTAATCTCATGTTTAATGTATTATTTTGTGTTTTACTATTTTTTTGATATTAACACAAGTTTCCCAAATTTAATATAAAATCATTATCAAAATCATTTATCTTTAAAACTCATTGAATTTTGAGTTGGATGTCTCAGAGGAAACATTTAAGAAATATTTATTAAATGTTTCTTAATTCAATTTCTTAAACTTTTGAAATTAAAATCTCTAATCTTTATTTGGATACATCATATATTATTTATTAGTTAATCTATAAAAATGATTTTTTTATTTTAAGTTCCAAGTTTGTATAAATTCAAGAATTATAAATTTATTTTATTTTCAATTTAAATAAAATAATATAGAATAATATATAGTACGTAGATTCAGTTAGCTGATCTGATTTGTATGTCATTGTACTCGCGATATTTGGCATTTATCCACAAAATTCCGATTAAGACAGGATTATGAATCACCAAACTACTAAAGATTTTACCATGATTAACAATGATCAATATTCGGATGTATCTTTGTTTACATTATCAATTATCACTAATAATCGATCAATTGTTTTTTAGATGACGCAATATGACGTCATTAACATTAGATGATCATACCGAATTGGAATATAATCCATAAAATGTGATTATACATCCTTATGTTCTTGTGTTTATCGTTTGTTTTTCTACTCATAATTCGTGTTTAATTTAGGAACCGAATTACCAGGACCCACTGAATAAGGATGCTGCTAATATGCTAAAAACGCAGCCTGAAAGATTCAAAGATTTGGTTGACTACTCAATATCAAAAAGTAAACGTACCGGAGCCTACTATTCACGGAGATGATAACAATTTTGCTTTTAGCTCAATGCGCTATTTTTACTGTTTTATTTGAATTTTCTGATACACTGACGATAGTCTGAATTTTCTCTTTAATTTAGATACAAAACTGATCTATTTTGTTTTGTTTTTTAAGTTTCAACATTTAAAAATGCTAGAATTATCGTTAGTCGTTTTGGCGTTAGAATGCAGCGAAAGTGGAAATGACAACCGAACTCGAAACGTTGAATAAACCCACTGCTGATTACTCCCGTTTAATGCAAAATTCCAATGATAAAGCGAGGATATCCAACGGGAACATAAATGGCTCGAGTATGCGATTTGTATACATACACAGTTTCTGTTTCCATGTCATCAACCAAATAGACAACAAATTTGGATCGAATAAGTAATTGCATATATTTTTACGATATACATGCTTCGATGAAATACGATGCAATAAATCGCAAAGTTGTTAGAATAAGCTCCATCTCATTAAATTTTCGTTATCCGGACGAGGCAGCTTTACATATTATTGAATGGTATTACATAATATTACTTTACATAGTATCGATAAAGCTTTATATAGGCTTTACAGAAGAGGACTATAATGTTACTAGAGATTTTCTAGTACATCATGCACTTGATTCATTCGTTGATTGCCGTCTGCTAGTCTTCCTCTGCATCCAACAGTGGAAGGGAACTGGCACTGATGAGTCATAGTGATGATGAAACGGCATTCGTCATTCTTTCACGTCTGGCTTATATGATTACTAAAAATTCACGCGGGATGGTATCATCATTTGAGATTAGAAGTAAGCCGATATTAAGATACCTTGCGCTGGCATTTGCCAGTGCTTTTGCTAATGATCTAATTTGGTGAAGCTACTGTAGTGCTAATTCAGCACTCTAGATTATGTTACTAGAGATTTTCTTGTACATCATTCGCATTGATTCATTCTTTGATTGCCGTCTGCTGGTCCTCCTCTGTATCCAGCAGTGGATGGAACTGGCACTGATGGGTCATAGTGATGACGAAACGACATTCGTCATTCTTTCGCGTCTGGCCGATATGATTACTAAATAAATGTATTTATTTAATTTAATTAATGAATGGACAACATAATTTAAAAAATTATAATTATGTGCGGCATATTTATTGAGTTTGTATTTGGCACTAGTGAAGTTATCTTCTCTTGGATATCAAGATGGCTAACCCTCTATTTGGCTTTTATCAAATAATCTTAAACAAAAATATGAAAACATCAGATTTGAAATATGTTGATTTCATACAACACATGAAATATCAGAGAATAATGGTGAATGGCAGAAATCCCTGAAGCATAAATTGCCAAATAGAGCATTGATCATTATTGTTGTTTTTAATTATATGAAGTTGAAAATTCGAACCATAATTCAGTTACTATATGGAAGTTTAGAAATTAGAAATAGCAGAATGAAAAATAAATTGACATTTAAAATTAGAAATTAATGTTTCGGTTTTATTTTGAGGATACGGTAATTAAACAACAACCAATTAGTCAACAAATTAATATTAATATTAATATTTTAATATATTAATTAATAATTAATATTTTATAATAAAAATTTATAATATTAACATAAATACAACTGCAATATTTACATAATATGCTTTATTTATTAAGTATTATATTCATTTAAATATTAATAAATAATATTAATATAATGATACTAAATAATATTATCGTATTCATATAGATTTATTTTGCTGAATTATAAAAATCGTATAAATTATTAAAGTTATATAAATTTTCTAAGTTTATAGAAAATAAATTTTCTATAAAAAACTACGTAATATAAAAATTTATATTTTTTTAATATAAACATTTATGTAGCAAATCTATAATTTGTACAAATGATGATCATGTCTGTTATGTATTTACTTGATTCAAATATAATTACTTAGAATAAAGTTACTTGAACTGGATAAACCTAAGTTTGAATATATGTTTAATCTATATCTCGTCATTATATTAATTTAATACTTTTAATTCATTTTAATAAGTTATTATATATTAAACTTATAAAATTCATTAATGAAAACTCGATTTTCAATATTTTCACTCTGATTGATTCAGTTGATTAATTTTAAATGAATCGAGAAAAAGGTTTTATTAAGAAAATACCAAACAAAAATACAATAACCCGATTTTTGTTGATAATTATTTAGCATTTTGAAAAACATTACACTTAAAACAAAACGCTTTTCCATGTTTAGTTTCTGATAGTAAAACAAAGCAATTGAAAATTATTACATATTTCGTCACTATTTCGTTAAATATACATGCACGATTGTTTAACAATCAACCTTATTGTCTGTCGTGGTGAAGCGGGAGTAGAGTCTTCATGCAAAGCTTTCGGTTTACCGCTCAATCTTCGTTCCTATCTTAACCTATGGTCATGAGCTTTGGGTTATGACCGAAAGAATAAGATCTCGGATACAGGCTACCGAAATGAGGTTCTTTCGCGGTTGGCAGTGCTTAAGCTTAGAGATATTGTTAGGAATTTGGTCATCGGGGATGAATTCGAATAAAGTTACTGCTGCTCCGCATCGAAGAAAGTCAGTTAATGTGTCTAGGGCACGTTCTGAGGATGTCTAAAGATTGCCTTATTCGGAGGGATTTCCAGGCTAGACTCTCTACAAATAGACTTCGGTTCTGGTGGATAGCTCAAATCTCGAATCCAACGGGAACATAAATGGCTCGAGTATGCGATTTGTATACATACACAGTTTCTGTTTCCATGTCATCAACCAAATAGACAACAAATTTGGATCGAATAAGTAATTGCATATATTTTTACGATATACATGCTTCGATGAAATACGATGCAATAAATCGCAAAGTTGTTAGAATAAGCTCCATCTCATTAAATTTTCGTTATCCGGACGAGGCAGCTTTACATATTATTGAATGGTATTACATAATATTACTTTACATAGTATCGATAAAGCTTTATATAGGCTTTACAGAAGAGGACTATAATGTTACTAGAGATTTTCTAGTACATCATGCACTTGATTCATTCGTTGATTGCCGTCTGCTAGTCTTCCTCTGCATCCAACAGTGGAAGGGAACTGGCACTGATGAGTCATAGTGATGATGAAACGGCATTCGTCATTCTTTCACGTCTGGCTTATATGATTACTAAAAATTCACGCGGGATGGTATCATCATTTGAGATTAGAATTAATTTCAGATGGCCCAAGGCAGAACGCCTTGGGCCATCTGAAAAAGAACCCTGGTATTTCGCCAAGGATCGCGATGTATAAAGTAGTTTGGTTCTTCGTATACTGCCTCCACAACCCGACACTTGGGACTATCCGTTGATAAGAAAAATCTGGTGTTACTTTGATTTCTTCTTGCCAAGAAATTGTTGTTTGTTGCTTAACACAATAAATTTTGTGCATTTTTATTTGTCCTATAGTTTTTTACATTAATCTTGTTTTCAAAACATTTAATACTTGGAATCAAAATTCACAATTTTAATATTTTGTATAAAATATAATATATTTGTATTATATAGACACACTGTATTTCATTGGATATCAAATAATGAAGATATGTACTTATATAACAGGCCAACATTTTATAAATTATTTTTCCAAATATAAAATCCAAATTAAATATACTTTTCAATTTATATTTTTCTGAGTTAAAATCTTTACATGTTATAAATCGATCAGTGCATATAAAATGCAAATTATTCGCAAAAGCTTTCAAAGTGCAAAAGCCAAGTAAATAAAATTGTGTTTTATATTTTCGCCAAAAAAAATCGATAAAATTTTTTATAAAAGTTTGTCAAAAGAGAAATATCCTTCAATTCCATCTCGGACGGAGAAATAGGGGAATACAACCATAATCCATAATGTTTGTGCTGAACTTCCAAAGTTGTAAATGCCTTTATGACTTTGAATGGCTTAGAATTCATAACTGGGTATTAAATTATATATATTATATAATAATCTTATGTATTTTCAATGGTGACACGAAGGTGTTAAAATATTGTAATAATCTGTTTGATTTATAATCCTTAAATATTCCTTTATTCAGTAATGAAGCATGCAAAACGGTATTTTATCAGGTAGTACACGTGCGAAATATTTTGACTATTTGACTAATCTAAATATAAATGGTCTATTTCCATATATTGACTATTATCCTGCACGTCAGATTTCGGTATTTTATCTCCTGATCGATAATGCTTATGCATAATTGATAAATTGTCTTTATTACTTGCTAAAGACAGGTGTATTCTATCACTAAACGCAAAATTATCGTTGTCATCCTTGTACCGATGCATAATCCGCCATGGTTGCGCTGTATTTTCTGTCGATTTTGGCTTGGTCAACAAGCTCTCATGATGTTGAACGGTAGCATCGCATTGTTTTGGTTCAATAATTCGAGGTACATAAAAACCTATACACATATTGGTCGGTATCGCCATTGGACGTCGATAAGACGACAATGCTCTCTGTGTGATATTCAGCAAGTGATCATAATCCCGATTATGACAGAATATTCTATCAACATACCACTGCAGATCTGCTAGTTCGCTATTTCCTAATTTTCCATCACGATAACCGTTATCGCTACCACTGACAGGAGTGGATCCAACAGCTCTCCCGACATCACGCTCACTTATTTGAGAGTTATCAATTATTTTTATCATCTTACCTGGCTGACCGACTTCATCGTCAGAATCCAAGTTTTGTCGACGCTTATTCCTATCGTACCTTAGCCAGCAGAACAATGGAATTAAGGGGCATAGTAGAAAAGCACAAACTACTCCAAGTGTGATGTACCATCGATTGAATCTGTTTAGCTGTAAATTCGGGTGGGTTAAATTAAGGTTAGCAGTGTGCGATGTCGTTGGTGCATCTATTGTTGTAGTTGATATACTCATTGAGAAAGATTAATAACTTCAATTACCATATATTTACTCTAAAGCGATTTGTCCCGGTCTCCTTATTTTTCATCATGAGACAATGAGGTGTCAATACTGCTGAGGTTTTGAAGAAACACGATAATTTTATCGTCAAGAGCTCAAAACTTCAGAACACACACAAAATTTTATTTCATTTACCACAATTACAATTAATTTGGCGCTTCAAAACATTTTAAAAACAAAATATTATTCATAAACAATAAAATGCAATCAATTAAGACGTGATTCTTATGGAAATATAAATGACAGGAATAAATTAGCGTAATGATAACAACATTCTTTTGTGGCCCATGTAAAAATTACAAATTCTAACATAGGAGTAGGCATAAGTTTAGATTTTTAAAGTTATACAAATAACTTTGATAATTTTATTTAAGCTTTTAAAATTTTTAGAAAATTCAAAAGCGGCTTACATAAATATCTCGTCTAGACAAATATTGTAGTGAACAAATAAATCAAAGCATAAAATATCAAAGGAAATAAAAACATTTTATGTAATTACTCATGTTCACTGTAGAATAAATAAATCATTGATTTTAAATCATTATAAATGTCATGTAGAATAATAAACTTATTTTTCCATTGATAAAAAAAAGGATTTATTTTAACGTGGCAAATGCGTGCCAGCGCACGCTTACATGACCACAACAAAACAAGACTGTGAATCAGGTGTCGAGAAGGTGTGAACGGAGGAGGTGTTTGAATGTGATAAAGGAGGGGGCGCGGCGGACGTCGAGAGAAAGTTGATTCCAGGCGAGTGAGGCGGCGACGAGGAAGGATCGGAGACCGTAGTTGTTGGAGTAATTAGGAACGTGGAGTAAGAGGGTATGACAGGAACGAAGCGATAGCGAGGTGGGGCGAGTATCGTCTAAGAAAGGAAGGTTGATGAACGATGGGGAGCCGACAGCGATGAGACGAAAAGTAACGAGAAGAAGGCGGAGTTTGATGCGGATGTGGATGGTGGGCCAGGAGAGTTGGGCAAAATATGTGGATGTGTGGTCGAAGCGACGGAGACGAAAGAGCACTCGAACGGCAGTCTTGATTATTCGTTGTAGGGGTAGGATGATGAATTTTGGAGAATTGGCGAAAAGGCTAAGGCAATAATATTGATTGTAATAATCCTTGATTGGATTTGATCCTTTATCGATTAAAATATATTAAAGAGATTTTGGTCATATGTCAGTGAAGCAATAGTTCTGATTTTGGCAATTTCTTCTTTACAAGATTGTGGTACAAATGCTACCTCACCTGCTATGATAGCTGAGATGTTTGCTTCAACTTTTGAGCTTAAAACAGTTTATTTCTGTGATGTTTGTGAGGATAACAGTAAGTCATGTTATGACGAACTGTCTAGATTACCTATCGCATAAGCTACAGGCCCCGACAAAATTCATCAATATCTTCTTAAATTACTTGCTCCCTACATAGCGGAGCCATTGGAGTCGTTATTTGAGTTAAGCTTGCACAGATCAAAATTACCAAATATCTGAAAAATAGCTATTGATGTTCCAATTTTCAAACACGGGGACAGAAAGAGCGCCAGTAATTATCGTGCATTAAACCTTACTTGTGGTCTGCAAAGTCTTTGAGAGGATATTAAACAGACGTTTATATGCTCATTTGAATTCACCTAGAATCCAGAATAGGGCAAACACGGATTTCGTCGTGGTCGCTCATGCCTCACGAACTTATTATGCGCTCGTAAAGATTGGGTTGAGCATGTTGCTGAAGGTTATTGCGTTGACGCAGACTTTCTAGAATTCAGTCAACCGTTTGATAGAATTCCGCATCGGATGTTGCTAGCTATTCTTGATAATTATAATGTTGATTCGATAATTCTTTACTGGATCAAAGATTTTCTCCAGATGAGATCATTTAGAGATAGAGTCGCATGGTGTCTGTCTTATCGTACTTATATTACCGGAGTCCCCCATATTTCTGTTCTAGGCCTATCGTTATTTAATATCTTTGTCAATCAGCTATTAAACTGATCAACTGAAAAACGTTGTCAGATATAAAAATGTGCAAGGTGATTTAATGTGTGCCATAAATACTATCTTGGTAACGAGATCATTACGAATATTGCGACCACCAAAGATCTTGGTATAATGGTGCACACGAATGCCTGCACCGTTACAACATACCGTCATCTTTTAGCTATAAAATAGTTCAGTTTTGCTAAGCTGGCAATAGAAGATTAAGGAACAAGATGTAGTCGGACGTATAATGCTAGATAAAATATTGAGAGTCTTGACAATTTACCTTGACAATTGACTTGTTTATTTATTTTAATTTTCCTTGACAATTGACTGCTAAGAGCGGTCAATGCTCTTATTCGTAGTGCTTTGATGGCGTCCGGTGTCCCGTCCCACCTAGAACCAGTTGGACTGTGCAGAGATGACGGGAAAATACCGGATGGCGCTTTATGGTCCATTGGGAATGGGGACGCCTACTTATATGGGACTTTACCTGTCCCAACACTTTTGCGGCTAGTAATGTGTTCAACGCTGCCTGTGCGCCGGGCGAGGTGGCGAGAGTGGCCGAGAATCTGAAGCTGGACAAATACAGGGGCATCGATGCGTTCCAATACACTTTTGTCCCATTAACGATCGAGACAGTAGGGGCAGCCGGACCGATTACGTCCAGCTTCCCGGAATCTCTAGGAAAGAAGCTAATTGTCGCTACAGGCAATTGGAGAGCAGCGAGATTTCTCTCACATAGATTGAGCTGTGCGGTGTAAAGAGGCAAACGCGCCCTGTCTTTTGGAGGTCGCCCAGGGGATTGCAGAAGATTATCAATCTGATCTTCGTCATGATTACCCATTTATATACTCATTGTAATAATTGTGTCTATTTACCTGGTATCATATTTAAAGATTTTTTTCGTTTATTATTTTCCTTGTGTTTTAGATATTTGTTTACGCAGTTATAAAAAACTAAAAAAGCTTAGTAAATGACGAAACGTTTATATAAATTTGACTTATTGCGTTTTTTTTTCATATTTTCTTTAAATACTGAATATAAAAATATAAATAACGAACATATTCGGTAAATTTACTAAATATTGTGCCCGTACTTTTACGAATTACAAATTATTCGATAAATTTAAATACTGATTGTATGAGATTTATATTTATCTCAATTTATGAAGAAAAATAAATCACATCAGCTAACTCAGTCTACGTATTTTATAAATAATTTATAAATTAAAAAATAATGCTGAAATAGAGACACGTGGAAATTGAGTCTGTCGTAAAAGAAGATTTAGATCATTTTTCGCTTAAAAGTGTAAATTTATTTTTATAATATTATGTTGATTTATATATTTAACTATTTTAAAATAGTTAAATAAAATAAATTTTATTTCAAAATAAAATCAGTTTGATTTTATTTTGATAGTAGCAATCCCACCAGCTAACTGAATCTACGTATTTTATAAATTAAAAATAATGCTAAATAAAATTTAAATAATTAAATAATAAATAATTATAATTAATAAATAATAAAATGATAAATTAGAAAATAAATAAGAAATGATTTTTTCAAATGTAAAAAATCCAAGTAGCTGTACGGATAGAAGGCAGTAACTTATTTATGATATCTTAGATTTTGATATAAATGCATTTACAGAAGCCATTTTGGATTTAAATTTAAATAATTAAAATTAAATAATTAGTAATTATTATCAATTAAATAATTATTAAATTTAAATGATCTTTCAATAAAATTAATTTGGAAAATATTGCTTAATAACATCTTCAGTATTTAGTTCAGAAAGGTACCTTTCATCCTTGCACTATTCTACGAATAGCGAAAATTAAATAATAAGTAATTATTATCAATTAAATAATTATTAAATTTAAATGATCTTTCAAATTTAAAATTAATTTGGTAATTAATTTGTTTTAATTAATTAATTAAATTAATTAATTTATTTAATTTGTTTTAATTAATTAATTAAATTAATTAATTTATTTATTATTTTTTATATTGTTTAATAACATCTTCAGTATTTAGTTCAGAAAGGTACCTTTCATCCTTGCACTATTCTACGAATAGCGAAAATTAAATAATAAGTAATTATTATCAATTAAATAATTATTAAATTTAAATGATCTTTCAAATTTAAAATTAATTTGGTAATTAATTTGTTTTAATTAATTAATTAAATTAATTAATTTATTTAATTTGTTTTAATTAATTAATTAAATTAATTAATTTATTTATTATTTTTTATATTGTTTAATAACATCTTCAGTATTTAGTTCAGAAAGGTACCTTTCATCCTTGCACTATTCTACGAATAGCGAAAATTAAATAATAAGTAATTATTATCAATTAAATAATTATTAAATTTAAATGATCTTTCAAATTTAAAATTAATTTGGTAATTAATTTGTTTTAATTAATTAATTAAATTAATTAATTTATTTAATTTGTTTTAATTAATTAATTAAATTAATTAATTTATTTATTATTTTTTATATTGTTTAATAACATCTTCAGTATTTAGTTCAGAAAGGTACCTTTCATCCTTGCACTATTCTACGAATAGCGAAAATTAAATAATAAGTAATTATTATCAATTAAATAATTATTAAATTTAAATGATCTTTCAAATTTAAAATTAATTTGGTAATTAATTTGTTTTAATTAATTAATTAAATTAATTAATTTATTTAATTTGTTTTAATTAATTAATTAAATTAATTAATTTATTTATTATTTTTTATATTGTTTAATAACATCTTCAGTATTTAGTTCAGAAAGGTACCTTTCATCCTTGCACTATTCTACGAATAGCGCACGGATAGCAAATTGGTAATAATTGTGATCATGACGAGTATTTCGGTGTAACTACAAAATAGAATGAAGTTTTAAAGAAAATAAATGACAATAATCGTTCAATTAATGTGCAATTTCGATTATATCTGCTAACCTCCATAATAACACCTGCAACTTTCAGCTACAGCGTTTTTAATATACTGTACTCTGTTATCATTGAATGTTATCGCGACATCCTTAAGTCGATCAGCAAAACAACACCCAGTACTATATCCTTGTAAATTTAAATTTGTTTGCATATACTGTTGTAAATACATTGTTGCCTCGTTGTCCAGGTGAGGATCATTTACCACCGGCTCTCCTGTGTTAGTTGCCATACATTTTGAGTTCTCTGTTGCTACACAAAATGACATATGGTATGATCCAACTGGTTCCCCATTTTCTTTGAAAACTCTTCTTAAGAACCGGCTTCTGTCAAGAACGCTTTTAATAACAGGATCTTGGAAATTCCAAGTGTATGTTTTCAATGCACAACCATCTTGAAATATTTTCAAAGGATAACTCCGTTTCTCATGAAATCCATTACTATACCGGATATCACCTGTACCAGATGATCGGGACTTTCTGTACTGCTGGCGGAATATGGTTGACAAGCTTTCACTTTTCGTTGTTGGAATTTCTAATTGAACTATGACCTGACATTTTTCTTTTGAAAACAAAACTTTGTCTGCGTTTACCATGCTTACTTGAACCGTTATCGTTGATTTGCCAGGAATTTTAAAATTTTTATCAGTTGGCTTAAGCCGTTCCGAGATTAAATGACCCCTTTCCTTATCTACAGCTAATGTAATAACCCGGTTGAAGCTATCATCGTCATGAAAATAAACGTTTATGCCACTATACTTTGTGTAAATTTGACAGTCAAGCAATTGATTGTTCCGATTCGAAGAAGAAATCCAATTGCTAAATGCCAGCTTTACCGCGTAGACTTCCAGATCTTCATTATCAATGTTATCGATTTTGAATTGAAATTCTATGTTTTTAGTACCTGCTGCTGATGGCGATCGTTTCAGATTACATGCGAATATCTTTTTAATCATTTTGTTCTTTTGTCTATTTTCTTTAAGACCTTTAGTTATCAAATACGAAACAGCGTTGTCCACGATAACTCTAGGTACACTCTCCAGACCGGATCCATCCACCATGATGCTGTGTCTAATCCGTTGTTCAAAATTTAACGTACTATTTATTAATTGTACGAAATTTGTAAATAGTTGCAGCTCGTACGAATCCATTGCATCTTCAGTAGTTGGTACACTCTTTTTATTAATATCTTGTGAGCCTCTTGTAGTGGATACAGCAAACATAAAATTTGCCAGACATGGTAATATAATTGAGCCTTTCGTTGTTAATCCATACATTATAACTAATTAGTTAACAACTTCAATTTATACATTAGCTACTACAGAAGTAAAGTATATTTTTTGCTGCGTTCAAATTAAATACACTTGCGATGACCTCATTTTGCTGTAGTCTTTATTTTTACTTTTTAGAAGCGTCACACCTGAATAGCTTCTTCGAAGGTACCAAAACACGAAAACAAATGTTCATAAGTCTTTAAATTTTAGTTGATGTTGAATGTACATAATGTTTCTGTCAGCTAGTTTTACTAGCATAGCCGATGATCGTATGTTTTTAAGGAAAAAAAATTCGTCTTTAACTTTTGTATTCATAGAAAATACAAACCAATTTCCCCGACTCTTTATATCTTGGTAAAGAAGACAACCTTTAGTGATTACTTTTTTGCTTTTCTTTCTAAATTGAATAAAAGATAAACAAAAGAAGATAATAGATTCCGAATTGTTAAATCACAGGTTAAGAATGTAAATTTGGCATTTACTTTAACATGTAACTTGTGGTCAACAGAGCTTTTATCTTTGCGTTTTCATCCTTTCAAATGTCGGCTGTCCATGCATATATCATTAAGGCGAATTTTTTCTCTCCATTTAGACTTCCATTTATACATTAGCTATCTGTACATAATAGACAAATCGTAAATGTTTTTTTCAATTATAAAAATAATTGGAAAAATATCTTACTGTTTGTTACTAAATATATTAGACATTAACGTTTGAGTTAATTTGTTTAGAAATAATGATAAAGTTCAATTAAAAATTACGATATTACGTTCTAATTTAAAATATATTTCAAAATAAGGTTTTTAAAAACAAATTTAAATTTTGCAAACTATAAAAGTTCAATCCAAGTTTGCAAGATAATTTTGTTTAAAATTTATAAATTGTATAAACATAAAATAGTTGCATTCTGAAGAGTAGCTAGGTTTTATAAAAGTTAAATATCTTTAATTATATTCGCTTTTAGATTTTATTGTAACTGATTAAAATAATGTATTTAAAGTGTGTTTAACTAAAGGTTTAACTGATTTCTTGGCAATTCATAAACATTTAATTTTATATTACAACTTTACTTGGGTTTAAAAGTAAAAATAAATGTTATTAAACTAATTTAATAGTTGTTTTAGGATTAAGAAATTATATTATAATTTCTTAAATTACATTATATTAAGAAAATTACTGGTGACGATTTATTGATCAGAAAGAATTTTAATACAATTTTTATTAATTGATAAAAACAATATAACCTGCATGACTTTTTCAAACTTAGTCGGGAAGCTTAACCCGGAATGCGCCAATCACAGATCCCTAGCCCCCAAAGTAAAACCCCGAAGTTTTACTTTATTAAAATATTAGCTTTAGTAGTTATTTTTGGATAAGGTATTTAATTATTTATTAATTATTATTAATTATATTTTGGACTTTACATGAAATAGAAACACTTTTGCCTAATGAAAATTAAATACATCCATTTAATGAAATAAACAAAACATCTATTGTATTTTTTGGCGATAATTCTGAACCAACTACGAAAACATTGATAAATTTTAAAATGCTTATATTGTAGTTTAGGAGTCAAATTTTGAAAATGTTTCATTAATTATCTGCACGTTAATTCATGCTTTGGTAATAAAGTACCATAATTTCAATAATTTTAAATCAGGACATGATCCAATCAAATAATTTCAATGAATATTTTGAAATTTTAAAATAGATAATAATTTTAACATACGAAAATATACGCTGAAATAGTGTTATTAGTTGATAAAATAAATTTGAAGCTTCTAATTTAAATTATAATTTAATAATTTATTATTATTTATAATAAATTATAAATCTTTATTATAAATATTATTATATCATTTGTAATTTTAATTATGAGAATTTTGGTATTAATAAATTAATATAAACTTATTAATATTAACTCAATATTAATAAGTTAAATGATTTGTTGACTTCCGATTTTTGCATCTGAATAAAACTTTATTGTTTTATAGTATGGTTTTTTTGTTTTAAAGAATTATCGGGGCTGGATCAATAAAAGATGGAATATTTTTATTATAGCACTATTTAATGATAATTGAGTAGATGATTATTCGGGTTTGAAAGAAAATCTGAGCAATAAAGTTCAATAAAGATTTAATATTATAAATAAATATAATAATAATTTATTATAAATATATTAAATAAAACGTCATTGATAAAAATAATCGATTAGTTACTATCGTATCTAATCGATTATTTATATCCATTGTAAATATCAAGATTTAAAATGCAATTAATAGCCTTAATATTATTTAATTTAAAACTCAATTATCTTGTGCTGCTGGAACGCAATTTGGGAATAATTGTTCTATTTTATAGAAAATTATTAAATTCACATAATCAACTGAGTTGATCAAAATAAAATATTACAACGGTTGGCTGCTTTTGATATTTTACAATAAATAAATATTTATAAAAATTTATATTTTATAAATATATCTAATAATAATTTATTATTATAAATAATAAATATACGATTATACATGTGCAAAACGTGTTTGTTTAATATTTTAAATATTTCCTTAGATAAGCACGAAATTGAAATATATAATCGAAAATATAATTGAAGTTTTTATAATATTATAATATATTTTTTATAATATTATAGAGTTGGATCCTTTACGATCAGCGTTGGTATGAAAAAGTTCAGCTTTAAATTTGAAATGATCGTCAGCCAACATTGAAAGGACCAAAACGTGAAATTATATATTGGATCAGTAGCTGATGATGTCCAACAATACTGAAATGTAGCGTACTGCTATTAGCTTATAAATAGGATCAAAGTAGCGTACAGAATAAAAACAGTTATCATAATTTCAACTGCAACAATGATTGTACATGTATATACACTTTAAATTTATAATTAAACAATTATATTTTAATTAAATTACAATGTTACAAACAATTAATAAATTCGGCTTTAGCAGACATTTAGTTAATTTCGATATGTGTTCCCGTGAAAATATGTTGCGTTTATCTCTAAATTGGATAAAAGATAAACAAAGTTAATAGATTTCGAATCTAATAATAGATTTTGAATCACAGGTCTATAATCTTCTTGATCCATATTTAGAACCATATAAATATTTAATCATATTTAGAATCATATATAATGAATCATATAAGGCAAACACATTGAAATATTGTATTTTTACTATAGATTTATATATATATTTACCACCAAGTATTTAATTTAATATAATACAGACATATATAAATACAAACTAAGTATTAAATGAGAATGTCTAGATCTAGCTAGAGAATGTCTAGCTCTGTATGTTTTGACATACTCGTACCGTCTACCGGTCTTCCTCTGCATCCAGTAGTGGGAGGTACCTGGCACTGATGAGTCAACATAATGACGAAACAGTATCTGGTATCGTTTTGTTGATTCTTTAGTGGCTGCCGGAAAATTGAGAATTTTCCGTGGCCCACGGAAAATTCTCAAGGCGTTTAAAAACTGAGTGGGCGTTTTGCAAGATCACACAAGGTGATTATATATAATACAGACATATATTGGCCAATGCGTTTAATGCGCTATTCAATTGTTCAGGGCGTTTAAACATCGAGAAGAATAAAATAAGAAAATGTGTGAACAATAATTTGTTCACAAATTATTGTGAACAAATGTTGTGTTGAACAAATTGTGTTCAATTAGAGGACTTAAAAAGAAAAAAATTATTGTTCACAAATTAAATAAGCTAACTGAGTCTACGCATTTTATATTGCAAATTAAAAATGATGAAAAATAAAAGTTAAATAGTTAAATAATAAAAAATTAATTAATAATAAATAATTGTTATAGGATTTTATATAATTTATATCATGATGAATTATAAACTGAAATTAAAAATAAAAATCAATTTTTATGAATTGACTAATAGATAACAAACTATGTATCAGAATAAGGATTAGAGGTCATCAGGAGGAACTGCTATGCTATCAGGTTTCGGCCCCTAACTCTTCTACCCAACATAGCAGCGGGGCAAAATACATGCTAATGATGTATTTATTCTGATAAAACTATCTAGTATCTTATTCTAATACAAAGTATATTATTTATTATCCATCCATAAAAATTTGCCACTTAAGAGTTTAAATTTATTCTTTATATTATTGTGTTGATTTATATATTTTACTATTTTCTGCTTGATGTTATTTTTATAGTAACCTAGTTTAAAATATGTTTCTATTAAATTATTTAAATGATTTTGAAGAAAGCCAAATGATTTTGGACTAGTTTCATGTAATATATGTTACATATATGCAATGTAAGTTATCGAAAAGAGCATTCTGAAGAAAATTGTCCTTTAATAGGGATTCACTATTTATTAAATACTCTTGAGAATGTTCTATTTTTCAAAATCTGGTCGTAGTACTCGCCAAAATATCGATTACATAAACCAATTCTTTATTTTGATTCCATATAAAGATATGTTGTATTCAATATACGTTACAGTATTTGAAAATTGTTCATAGATTGGATTTATCTACTGATTTAGTTTTGATCATTTTATGTAGTCAGGTATATTTGGAGTTTAGTAATAGTCGAATAGCAATCTAATGTTTTAAGATTATTACTCTATAGAGAGAGGAATAGTAATAATAAGACGTCATCTTTACTTATCCTTTAATTTTATTTAGATTTTTGAAGGAGAGCGTCCAATGACTAAAGACAACCATTTGCTTGGTAAATTCGACTTGACTGGTATTGCTCCAGCCCGCATTTTATATTGCAAATTAAAAATAATGCAAAATAAAAGTTAAATAGTTAAATAATAAAAATTAATTAATAATAAATAATTGTTATAAGATTTTATATAATTTAAATCAAGATGAATTATAAACTGAAATTAAAAATAAAAATCAATTTTTATAATAGCGTTTTATTTATTGATAAAATGCTTTTTTACTTTTATATTTCGCTAGTTGCCGCGAAATTTACAACACGAACAGGAAAAACTTCGAAATTTTAAATCGAAGTTGATCCTTTTAAATGAACCATTAGGGTCACATATATTAGAAACTTCAATCATCAAAAAATTATCTCGAACATATGCGGCAACCCCTCCACCACATTTACCTGACTTTTCATGGCTTCGAAGTATGCAATACCCCGGAATATCAACAAGAACATCAATAATACTTTGATAATTCCACGATTCAGTGACACAGAATACATCGTATGTGTGACAGTAAATGATGCTTTACCTCTACTATTTGTACAATCAAACTGTGAAGATCAGAACAACCGACTGACAAATAGCACGTGGATTTGAACAGGGAGTATTTCAAAATATTTCAAAATGAGATTGTATATAAAATTCAATCTCATTGAGATTGAATGAGATTAAAATGCTACTAAATGAGATTAAACGCTCCAATTATATATCTATATCAACTTTATCGCACGATGGTTGCGGTCAATTTGTATCCGCACTACTTTCTTGACTGTGATAGTTTGTACTTAAATGCTGGGTGAATTGCCTATTAATTTAACCGTTTAACTGCTATGCTTTTAGGTTTCAGCCCCTGTTCCTCTACCCAATATAGCAATTTGTTCACAATTTGTTCAACACAACAATTTGTTCACAATAATTTGTGAACAAATTATTGTTCACAAATTTTCGACTATTGCAATAGTTGAAAATCTGTGAACAATAATTTTCTTTTTCTATTCCTCTCGATGTTTAAACGCCCTGAACAATTTAATTTATTATTAATTCGTATATTATGTCCAATTTCAGTTTAAACTAAACAATCTACATTGAATTATATTAAATTGTTATAAAATACAATTAATTTGCTTGATTGTTCTATATTGTTTTCGGAAACACGTTGCGATATGAATACGTGATGCGATTGTTCTATAGAATTGAACATTAGTTCTATATAATTGTTCTATTACATGTCACGAGCCGTTTTGTGATTATCGTCCAATATAACAGTTGGTTTAATAGTAATTTTGTAAAATAATTTTGTAATTAGATATATTTTCTTTAATTATTATTTAAATCTTCCGTTAGAATCAACATTTTAATAAATCTATTTATCTTTATTTGATACATTTACATATGAAAATTAATTGTCAGAGAGCTCAACTATCTACGTTCCAGTAGATAGTTCTTGGCGTTATGATTTATTCAACTAAATATTAGTTTTATAAATATTTAGTATTTTGTCTATATTAACTGTCCCGTAATTCATAAAAGTTTACTGTTATTTTAAATTTTAAATTTTAATTTTACTTGACATAAACATAAAAACTCTTGTATTAAATTATGTATTGTTGTAATTGTTTAATTATTTTATTTTTATGTTTAATTTAGAAATAATTTAATATGTGTATACTCAGTTACCTGATCTTATTCATCAGAGGAAATACTCATTAGCATGTATTTAATCACTATGCTATGATGGGTCGAGGAATAGGGAGCGAAACATGATAAAAGACAGCTCCTTCTGATCAAATTCATATTCTGATACATCGTATGTTATTTCTTAATCAATTCATAATAATTGACTTTTATTTTAAATTTAAATTTTAACTTGATATAAGTTATATGAAATCTTATATAAAAATTATTTATTATTTATAATTAGTTAAAAATTATCTTGTTATTTATTATTTTATTTGTTTTATTTTTATTTATCATCATGCTTAATTAATAAATAATTTTATATACGTCTACTCAGTTACCTGATCTGATTCGTCAGAGAAAATACATCCCACTGCTATATTTAGTCGATAAATAGGATGATGAAATCTGATAAAATATCAGTTTCTCCTTATCTAATTCTTATTCTGATACAATGTCTATTATTTATTAGTCCATAAAAATTGACTTTTATTTCAAATCAGAGATATTTAAATAATTACAAGTTCAATTTTATTATAAATCATAAAGATTACATCAGTTATATAACATTGCTACAAAATTGAATACTCTTACTTTTGTCAGTAAAATTATCGAAACATTTATCCTTTTACCAAATCGGATGTTTTGGTAAAAGGATAAATCTTGCACAATCCTTACATTTACATATTTGCAATTTTCTTATTTTGACGGTATTTTCTAAAATGAATAGGTGAATGCATTGTAACTGTGACTGTCTGAAAGTTACTGATAATATTTTAGTTCCTCCTGATGACCTCTAATCTTTATCGGATAGATGGTATATTATTTATCAGTTAATTCATAAAAATGGATTTTTATTCTAAATTTCAATTTTAAATTTAATGAAATATTAAAGGCTATTTATTATTTAAAGGCTATTTATTATTTATGATTATTTATAATTATTAATTATTTATAATTTAATTATTTACATAATATTTAGCCCATGTAAATATAAACCACGTCAATCAGATCAGTTAGCTGATCTGATTCGAATATGTGATGGTCGAATTAGCTTTCAGTAAAAATAAATTGTGTAGACGAACATTATTGATATGGCAGTTCATCCTAATGATAGTTAAGCTATCACTTAATTTTGTATAGGCTAGACGAATTTTCACTTAATTTTGTATCAACTCAATTAGCATTTCTGTAAAATCGCATTGTTAATAACCAGATCGATTCTTATATTATCCAAATGTACAGTACTAGAGTAAAAGGTTCGAGGTCGTAGAGCGAATAACAAACTACAAAGATATAATCTTATATATTTCAAATAAACAATAAAGTACAATCGTGATATACAAATAATCTATAGAACAAAGTTTATACTTTTTTTAAATTTTTGTGCAAGATCAAGAAACTTATTTGCTAGCTACATCATAAAAAACAAAGTACAATTTTGTTGAACTTTGCACAAACGAAACTGTATTTATTTTTATACATCGTCTGTTATTTATTATTCAATACGTAAAAATAGACTTTTATTTTAAATTTAAATTTTAAATTTTAACTTTATATAAATAATAAAAAAATTTATTATTTTATTTTTATTTGTCATTGTTTAATTTATAATATATAATACGTAGACTCATTTAGCAGATCTAATCATCGGAATATGAATGTTGAAAATTTATAAAATCTTATGTAATTATTTATTATTTAGCATTATTTTCAATTTATAATCATATAAAATACGTGGACTCAGTTAGTAATAAATATAATTATTTAGGATAAAATATATAATATAATTAATTTCAATAAGTTTACTGATTTATAAGCTAAATTTGTAATTTAATTTTTAAATATTACCTAGTTATTTTAATTTTAAATTATTAATTTTTTTAATTTAACTAACTAAATAAAATACGTGGAATCAAATAAATTATATAAAATTATTTATTATTTTATATATTACTTATTTAATTATTAAAATTTAATAATTAAATAATGTCATTAAATACGTAGGCTTAGTTAGCTGATTTGACTTATTAGTTAAATCTTTCGTTAGAATATTCGATTAAAATACACGATTTAGCTGCCATTGTGATTATCCATAACTTCAGCATTAAATTACATTAATTTATAATTATTCATAAATGTAATAATTTATGAATAACTAATCTTTTACTGTTTATAAAAATTTATTTTACTATTAAAAATTTATATTTAACAGTAAAATTTACAATTTACTGCAAAACTATTTGCTTATTAACAAATACATTTGTATATTTGTATTATACATCGCACTGCCCTAAAGCAATATCATTTTGAATTGCATAGCTTATATAGTGTGACTGATTTATCGTGAAAGTATACACGGTTGTTTATTCACAATATATTTATATAATTTTCATAAATATAACAAATATATACTCTAAATCAGATAAATTTACCGATTTACAAGACTTTAAATGATTTTATTAAAATGAATGAGCTGGAGGTATTCGACGATTAATTTCACTGTGATTTTGTGAAAGTTCACTGCTTGAACTTTCACAATTTACCATGTGATTATTGTCCAAGCTATTTTGATTAAAAATATTTTAAATTGAATATATTTATTGAATATATTTATTACCTGCAACTGGCCTGCAGGTAATTTTCTGAAGATGTTAATAGAGGTTACCGAAATATCAAATAAAATTTTCCAATTTTTTGATCCATCTACAATAATTCTTTATGTTGTAATTGTTTGAATTAATTAAATTAAAAAATTATTATTTCGACTAAAAAATTAGTGTTGCATAAGGAAACATTATATCTATATAAGCAAGCAAGTTTACTTAAAAATAAGTTAAGTCCATCTCAGTCCATCTCTGATAGTTATAATTATAAATAAAAAGTGATTGTCAATAATAAATAATTATATAAGAATTTTTACAATTTATGTTTACATCAAGTTAAATTTAAAATTGAAATTTAAAATAAAAGTCATTTTTTGTGAATTAATAATAATTCACTCAGTTGCTTATCTATAATGCAAAATAAAGAAAATATAAATTAACATTGAAGCCAGACGCGGAAGAACGACGATAACAGTAGCAAGTACCGCTTCGTCATCACAATGACTCATCAGTACCAGATCCCTCCCACTACTGGATGCAGAGGAGGACTGGCATACGGCACACGAGTCATGTGTATGAAGTACCATAAAGATTTTTGGTAACTTCACATTAAGTGCTAAACCCGCACTACTGCTTCACCAAATAGGATCATTAGCAAAAGCAATGGCAAATGCCTGCGCAGGTCTCTTGAATATCGGCTAACTTAAATCATGAATCTCAAATCCAGTAGTGGGAGGGATCTGGCACTGATGAGTCATTGTGATGACGAAACGGTACTTGCTACTGTTATTCCGCGTCTGGCTTTAATGATAACAACGTATTTCACGCGGATTGGTATCACTCTCTTTTGAGATTCATGATATAAATTAACATTCGTGCCAAAAATGCACTTTTAGATATTTTTAAAATATCCAAATTATGTAATTTTTGATCAAATAGCATAATTGAAAACCCAAATAACAATCAAATCAGCTAACTGAGTCTACGTATTTAATATAATTATAAAATAAACAAAACATAATAATGCTAAATCAAAATTTAATAATTAAATAATAAAATCAATAATTGTTATACGATTTTTTATAATTTAAATCAAGTTAAAATAAAAAATTGAAATTTAAAATAAACGTCATTTTTTATGAATTGACTAATAAATAACAGACGTTGTATTAGAATAAAGATTAGAGGTCACCAGTATGAACTGCTATGCTATCAGGTTTCGACCCCTAACTCTTCTACCCAACATAGCAGCGGGGCGAAATACGTTTTAAGGACGTATTTCCTCTGATGAAATTTGATTATATAGTATCTTATCAGTCCATCTCTAATATATATTGATAGTTGTTTTATAAACTTAATGTACCACAAAGACTTGAAACCATTAGATTTATACATCGTAATAAAGGATAATACCTTGCGAAATGCGAAAGGTGTGAATTTTTCTGCAGATTCACTTTTTAGAATTAGATCACATTTCTGTATCTTTTTCATCCTGTTTGCTATGATCGTATAGATAGAACTTGCATAATTAATATGGCCAAAAAAGACTTTGAACTGCCGGTACTTTAGTATTCGATGGATTAGTGTGGAGATATAAATTGAAGAGGGGTTAAACATTAGCAGATAGAGTAGCTAACTTTGCTAGGACGTTTTCGATAGAAGCGATATCAAGTTAAAGCTCTTTCACATTTAATGCAAGTAGATTAATTGTTCTAGACAAGGATTCATCAATAGACCAATAGGAGTAGTAGAGATCTTAAAAGGGATAGTAGCAAAAAACAGTTTTAAACGTGCTTTATGATTATGTAATTAAATCGACTGTTGTCGATCAGCTTTGCGCTAAACAACCAAATGAAATTTAATTCACATTTATAAAATTCGAGAAACCTTCCAAGAGTCAAATTATTTGATTAATGACTATAGATGCTGATAGCGCGCATAACACAATAAATCAAAAGGTAACGTTATAAAATAAAGTTAATTTACCTTGCAATCTCGCGATTTCTAGCAAATATTTTTAAAATGTGATACCGTTTTGTCAACATATTTTGAATCGATAAAAATATAGTTTAACTCAAGGTTACCTTTTCTCGATTCGATAATTGCATTTGCGTTTACGTCTTTGCTTTTGATAAGGAACTTGAAATGTGTCCAAACATTAAACAGAAATGCTTAGTTTTGCTATGGTTGTTGGTACACAAGATACGGAAATACTTATAAATCCATAAGAACATTTGGCCATAGTATGAATACTGTCGAACCAGTAAATGAAAGTTATTGGTTAACAATACCACCTCTTTCAAAGATATAGGTATATTTTAAAGTATGTATATGGAAATTGTGAAGTATGTATTAGGTTCACCAGTAAAAAATTCAAAATTCATAGTTTTTTGTTTTAAAACGTGTCGATTTGCATTGAGAACCTCAATCATATTGCTCTCACCTTTAATACCATACTCAACCTTTGTACAATCAATGGGATATAAAATTAGCCATTTAATTCGGACAGGTAAATCATCCTGGTTTCAAATCCTTGACATACAAATCCGGCATACCTTGATATCTCGTATTACGAGTTTAGATAAATTGAGTTCATTTTAATATTTGCAAATTTACCTTCCATAAAACGGTGGTAATTTTGGAGTTCCGGAATTTTCTGAAGTAACTGTTACGAAGTACTTAAATTACTCCGTTCAAATGAGTATAATGAATTCAGGACTTTATAGCGTTGATTTAAAAATTTCTATTTGTAATGTTTCTAAGCGGATTATTGCACAAAATGAATACATGATATCACTAATTCTAGAGCAAATTAAAAAGGAAACAGCATGCTTACGGCATACTACCTTAACACATGCTAGTGTAGATAGGGGTATCTACATGCTTATCGACATGACCAATTAGTAGAATAGGATTCCAGGTGTGGATGAAATCTCTCAAATACAACGAGGAAATTCCTATGTAATTTTTGGTTTAATTCCCTTTCATTGCCATAGATGGGTGTGTTTGCATTCGTGATGACATGTTGAGATATCATAAATTACGTATGATTGCAGATTCCCGCACTCCATCAGAAGTCAAACCGCTATTCGTTTTCCATTACATTTCAATATGATTAAAAAAATTGTACTACTATACTGAATATAGAAGCACGTATTGATGTTGGATGTAAAGGTTTATTTGTAGGAAGATAAGATCAATTATGGACATTCTGTGTTTAAAAGTTTTGCTCGATCATACTTTAACAAATATATTGAAGCATACACATAACATCAGGAAATAAAATGTTCAAAGTATGGTGGACGTGTGCCTAAGATTGACATAACATTCAATTTACGGTGTTCACAACAGATGAATTAGGTTAAGAGGCCACAGTGTTCTTCATATACTAGCCAGTAAGTGAACAATACAGTAGCCGTCTATGCAGACTGTATATAAATGCTTCGAAGGATAATCATTATTATTATAATCAAAGCCAATTCGAAATTTTTCAAAGCAACAGATGTAGATTTAAGATGAGATTGAGATTGTGAAAGTTGGAAACGGAATAATAAATAATAATTATATTTTGTAAAAAATAAATCATCTCTGAAAAAATATCAAACTCTCACGACATCGAGGGTTTCCTTAACATCGTTATTTGAATTCAACTATATTTCTTGTTATAAAATTTAGCGACTTTAATTTTTGATATCGCGAAATAAAATTGGAAAGCTTAGCAGTGGATACTGTCTTAGTCGTAATTCATTATCTCAAAAGCCACCCTTTAGTATTTTATTTTAGATATCCATATACGGGTAGGAATTACATCAATATGGTCATTTAGGGAATGCATTTAACAAAAGATATTAAAATAGCTATGGTTTCGTCAGCGGTTCAAATTTATAAAAAAATGTATATAGTACACAATATACAAATTTAGTATAATTTGTATATAGTATAACCTCTGTCAAAAATACTGATTTAAATTAAATATATTTTTTATTGTTAATTTTTAATAATTAACAATATATTTACAATCATAAAATAAATAAATCTTTGCTGAATAAATCATTCAAAAACTAAATTATTCTCAAAATCCATTCAATTTGTCAACATATTCCCTAAGGCATTCCCATTCAGAATGATACAGTTTTGGACATCGTCAACTGCAAAACGATCAGTTACCAGTAATTAAATAGTAGCTACCATACCACTATGATGGTTGTTCACGGCTCATTGACCGTGGTCAATGGACAATCGATGTACAATCCATAGTCAATCAAACCACGGTTCGATTGATCTGTGGACTTTTTTAGTGGTAATATAATCTCTGTCAGAAATACTGAAACCATGATACGACATTAATTTTATGCTAATTTTCAAGCAAGTTTGTCAAAGTTTTTATTTTTATATTCTTATTTCCTAACTTTAATAATGTTGAAGTTTGCATCCCAAAGTGTTTACAAGTTAAAAGATAAACTGCGTCACTTATCACTTTTAAAAGACCAGGTAATAGCCAATAATCATATCGCGTAGAACGTGAAGTGAAAATAGTACATATTTCACGATTTGATTCTAGCCTAAAACCACCTTAGCCAAAGAACCCCATTGTTATATGTTGTAGGATGGTTTGTAAGTTTAGTCTGAGTCAACTAAACTAGGTAGCGACACCGAAAAAACAACGTTAAAATTTATGACTTTACAAAAGTTACATGCACTCAATCAGATTGGAAAAATACGTAAATACTAATGATTTTAATGTAACAGAAAAAATTGTATAGTTTGTGATGTTATAAATAATAATTGTATTGTAAGTAATACGACAAACAAATGTTTTTCATTTAATATTAATAATTATTAATTTTTAAAAAAGGGAGAAGTTCGCATCCCAATGTGTTTACACTTTAAAATGTAAACTGCTTCACGTGATCACGTTTAAGAGACCTAGGTAATGGCCAATAGCTAGGTCGCGTAGCGCGTGGAGTGAAGGTGTTAGATCTATATAGATCTTATTCCAGCCTACAACCGCCTTAAGCAGGGCAGCCCACTGTCAGATGCTGGAGGATGGCCCGTTGTAAGTTTAGTCTGAGTCAACTAAATTAGGTGGCGACACCGAAAAATCAATTTTAAAAATTATGACTTAAAAGTTACATGTACTCAACCAGATTGGAAAATTACGTAAGTACTAATGATTTCAATTTTAGATCTTTTAAATGTAACAGAAAAAATTGTATAGTTTGTGATGTTATAAATAATAATAATTGTATCGTAAGTAATACGACAAACAAATGTTTTTCATTAAATATTAATAATAATTGTAACTGCAATACGCAGGTGTATTGTATCTTATACAATGTACATGTGGATTGCAATATATAGGAAAAACATATCAAATGTTAAAAACTAGGTTTAGGCAACACATATATAATATACAGCATAATAGTCAAACTATATTTCATAAACATATGAGATTAATAGAACATGATATTAAAAACTGTAAATTATTTATTTTAGAACATATTATCGAAGAAAACATTTCAATATTAAATCAAAAACTATTAGAAAAAGAAGATTTTTTGGATTAAAACGCTTAATTCCATGTACCCATTAGGATTGAATGACGTGGTACAAGGAATTGGCAGAAGTAGTATAATACATAATAAACAACCATCTTATAATAATCCGGTTACACGCAAACCAAAAATATTAAAAAGGATATGTATATGTGAGCAATTAGAAATACCAAAACAAGTTAAATCGAATCTATTAGAAAGAGAAGATAAAGAACGCTCAATTAAATGAACCCATTAAATGATTAAATGACGTGATATGAGGAACTAGTAGAAGTTGTAAACAAAAACATATTTAATAATCTGGTCAAACGTAAGCAAATTAATTCATATAAGAAAAATAAATGTATTGAAATATATTTTTATAAATAGAGCCAAAGTAGTTCATTGTTTTAAACAAATTTAAAATTATATGTACAGTCATGCGAAAGTATGACATTGAACTCGAACGAATACGCGACAATAAGCAAGTTCTGCAAACAATTTCGGCTTCTTCAAGATGATAACATTTTGTTGCTCAATGAACTTTCACAATTCCTGAGATGTAGCTTATACTATAATGGATGTAGCGTATTTTAATTGAATCGATTTGTTAAAATTTGAAAATTTACCTTAAATTAGTGAATTTGATTGTATATTTTCTAGCTGTCTTTTATATCTGACATACAAAAGTATCATAGAATGATAATATAGTTATCGGCCGAATAAGTTATTAAATCGTTAAAAAGGGGTGAAATTTTAGCATTGACACCTCGTGATTTTATAGATAGATTTATTAGTTTTTAAGTGGCTCATGTATACAAGCCACTTACAAGTCTATTGAAATAAAAAAAAATAAAATAAAAAAAATTACAGTTCAAAAAAGTTATAGTACATAAGATGTGTTTTCGTAAATGGGATAATTTCAAAGTTTAGACTCATGTCATTGACAAAATGATTTAAAAATATAAAGTTACCGCTGTTACCGCTAAGAGTTTTATAATATTATTTCACGGGATAAATATTTAAGTTGAAATAAATAAAAGTACTTTATGAATCGTTTTAGTTTTGCCCAAAGAGAAGCAGTAAATCGTGATTGAAAGTAATCGGCTGTAATCAAAAGCTGGAGGGCTTTAATTTTGATGATATCATATGCAGTTTGTATTATTGTTAGTTTGCATCCTTATAAATTATATTTATATACTTAAGTTCATGAAAATATTCTAAGGGATAGATTGACTATCCTGTTGAATAAGCTGTGTATGTTATATGTATATTTAATATATATTTTAATATATAATTAAAAAATATATATTTTAATTAAATATATAATTATATTATAATAATAATTATTATTATAATATAATTATTATTATAAATTATATATTTTT
>WNNJ02003316.1:0-77916 GCA_012934845.2 Pomphorhynchus laevis | reverse complement strand
GAGTTTTGATAGATTCTTGCTTATATATTCTTATTTCTCGCGCAATTTGGGCATATCTAATCTCTAAATCACTTCCTGATAATCCATCTAGTAGAGGTTGGCTCATGCGTAATGAACTATCATATTCCGAAAGAGGATTACTATTCGGGTCTAGTATACCTAATCCACCGTAGCGTAATGGAATCATTATCGAATCAAGTTGTCCCGTATCTAAATCAACTCCTGTCAACTTCGGAATGATCGTGTCGAATATATACGATGAAAGACGTTCGTAACATGTGCTACTAGCCATACAAGTTCGTTGAACATAATTCCACTTGAATTGGAGCGCCTGCGTCAAAGCTGCAAAAGCGACGTATGGATCTTCATTCGCTACTAAATTCAAATTTTTTAATGATTCAATCCAGTTTTCAATTTTGCCATGAACAAATTGGTCCATATATGTTTGATCTCCAATGGCAGAACCAAGAATTTCTGTACCTTGGTATATAATCTTAAGCCCTGTACCACAGAAAGTCTTCTCTGCTAATTTTATTTGATCTTTATGTACTAGAACCTGGCATTTTTGTTCATTTAGATGAAATCCATATCTATGGCCGATTTCGCGGATACCATTCCAGACTCTCAATACATCAGATCGACTACCCACACAATTCGCATCGTCTGCAAACCAGCGATGAGTAACGTTTGGTGCTATAGCTCTCAGCTTCATTATTAGTGGAAGTGATGACGCAGCAAATGCTATCATTGCCAGAGGATCACCTTGCGTGAACCCCTCCTTGGAAAACATTAAATCCTTGTCGACTGAAAGAGTTGCTGGATTACCATACACATTACGCAGCACTGTTGCTAGTGAAGGACAAACATACTCCATATTTGCTAGAGCCAATTTACGGTTCACACAGTTAAAGGCATTTCGAGCATCTAGCTGCAACAAGCACATGTCACTGTTTTCCATGTAAACCTGTCGAATGGAATGTATCGCAGCCTCGACCCCGCATCTTTGTCCAGCGCACAATTGTTCGCATTTCGACACGATCTGTAAGTCTTTACTTATCAACTTTGCCAGAACTTTTCCAACTATTCTGCGTGATACCTCACCAATCCCTATCGGCCTGATGCCGGGGTCCTTGTTCAATGGAATCAAACGGCTTGCTGTAAATGCTGTAAGAGAGTCTGGGTTGATATTAACGGATGCCACTAGATACGAAAAATCAGCGAGACTGGAAGCTAGTCGAGAAGATGATATTCCGAACGAACATAGCATTGTGCGCCATATTTGCGCATCCATTCCTGAAGGTCCTGCTGATCCTTGAGTGCGTCGAGCTGCCTCTATAATGTCATCGCTTGATATGTATTCAAAACGTACTGGGTGGTGCTTAACCATGTTTGGTAAAGGACTATTTAAAGCTACGCCTTCACTTATGTCGGAAGCTTCAGGGTGAAGCTGTAATAGCTTATGCCGCACACTCTGTGATTCAAAAGTATCGTCCAGCTCCATTATACCCATTTGATTGTGAGGATTTTCAAGCAATTTTATCGCTGAGTTTGTCTTGTGATGTGTCATTAGCTGAATAAATTTCTGGACCCAACTTGATTTTCTAGATGTCCTTTGGCTTTGGCACTTTCTCTGACTTTGAAGGATTCTTGCTTCACATAAAAGCTCGAACAAGTTTTGTTCCTTCCATAATTTTAGTCTGCGTTCAATATTTTTGCGTCTTGTACTCACACGACGAGATTCCGTTCTTTGCAAAATTAACTGACACATCACCGTAGATGATTTAAGACTTAATTCTATCTGTGTTTGATCATCGACGCATAAACGATAAAATGACGCTAAATTGTCGATGAACTCGAAGCTTGCATTACATTTTGGTAGCTCGAACAAATTCGGATCCCATAAAATGACTTCTTTGTAAACCGAGTCAATGTCAATCCCTGTCTTAGTTTGTTTATCTGTGCTACTATGTAAGAGCTCAGTGGATTTATTAGTAAATCCAATACTACACAAGTTCAATTCCAAGATTTGGTTAATACAGCCATTCACTGAATGTGATACATTCGTTCGCTCTGTGGATGGAATGATGGAGTCCAATAATAGCGGCGTTTCTTTAATGCGATTTTTGCAACTGGTAGCTAGACAGTCAATACAAGATCTTCCGGATTTCTTACAAGGACAACGTATACATTTTGCAGCTGAACCATTACACGTACAACAGCGAGAAAAGGAAGACGGTTTACCTCGCGGCATTATGTTGTGTGTTGTTTCAATTGTGTATTCAATTGTGTTGTAAATAGTTATTTGTTAACAGCTTAGAATTTTAAACTCTCTGTATATAGTTATTTGTTAGCAGCTTAGAATTTCAAACTCTATTATTACCAAAATAATAATAATAATAATGGAGAGAAAATTTATTGCCATCGCGCCTCTCGGCTTCGACAAAATATAAAAGAAAGAAAATATAGTTACAATAAATCAAAAACATTCAATTTAAACGGATGCTGATGTTAGACGTTGTACCATTACATTGCATCTTCTCTTCGTCATATACTATGCCCCTAATGCTTCTGCACTTTTCCTCTTAAAAGGCCTCAGATAGATCGTGCACTTTACTTCATACGATCAATATCTTGCAAACTCAAATGCTGCAAATATGGACATTCGAAAATATGTAGCAAGGACCAGCAAGCGCACAAACAAAATTTGCACGAACAGCACGACGATCGCGAATGTAAAGGAATGTGTATACGACAAATCTTATCGTGGTACCCATGAGTAGAGAAACGCCAAACCAATGGCCGCTTACAATTGTGTGAATTTTTCCAATGTTGTTGACAGACAACTGGCGTTAAAAAGTGTTCCGGATCAATCCCCGATATTTTCTTGTTAAATATTTCTAGATTTGCAGTATAATTAACAGTTTCGACCATATTAAGAAGACTGCGCAGATATACGGATAAAGGTGGGACAGCTGCCAAGGTATAAACTAGTGTAGATGATGTCTTTGGTGAAACTCCCACTATGCGCTTTAAGAATCTTGCCTGACATCTGTCGAGCTGCATGAAATTACCGGAAGTCAAATCATTCCACACAACGGAAAGACCATAACTAATCATGGGCAACAACATGACTCTGAAATACCTCATTGCACCCTCGAAAGAGAGACTCCCCAGAAGTGTACAAATCAATCCCCGGAAGTGTACACTATTAGCTCATAAAGATTTAGTTGAAAATGCTGCAGTTGCTTTAACTCAACAAGGAGTTGCTATGAGGAAGGATGGAGTTAAATATCTAGGAAGTTTTATTGGAGAATATGATTTTGTGCACAACAAATGTTCAGATTTAGTTGAGAAATGGAAGAATACTTTAGATAAACTACAAAGCGTTAGCACTCAGGAGGCTTTCGCTAGCTATCTACTTCTAACAAAGGCGATACAACCCAAATTATCGTATATTGAACGTACGTGCTATATGCAACAAGCGTGGTTAAAGCCATTCCACTCTAAGCTGTTCAATGATGTACTACCTGAAATGCTGGGATACATAGGTCAGGACAACGAAGCTGAGATGATAATATCACTCCCGAATCGTTTTGGAGGGCTGGGAATCATAAACCAATTAAGAACGTGCGGTTCAGAGTATGAAAACTCGGTCAAGATTTGTAATCCCGCAATGAAAGGTCTAATAGGTGATGACTTGGAAACCCAGCAGAAGCAAATATACAAAGAAATCAAAGAATGTAACAAGAGAGAGACAGTACGATACAGGCAAAGTATAATAGAATTATCACCCAGAGATCTATTTACAATTTTTGAAAACGCGAGCAAAAGTGGAGCTTCGGCGTGGCTCAGCAGTAATCACGGAGCTAAAGATTTGTTCCTTAATACTCGCGAGTTTCACGATGCTCTGTTAGCTCGTTATGACTGGCAAACCTCGAATCATGGAAGGTGTGAATGCGGTAAAAGCAATGAAGTCGCACATATACTGTCTTGCAGAACTGGAGGAATGACATTTGTACGCCACAATAGCATTAAGAGTGAACTTGCGAATCAAATTCAAAAAGTATGTCGAAGGGTAATCCAAGAACCAATATTACAGAATGTACCCGAGACCACGTCATTTGAAGCAACATCGACGACTAGGGATCGTAATGCAAGGGCAGACATTGTGTGTAACGGCCTATTCGGACATGTGACGGAGCGGTCCTTCCTGGACATTTGCATTTTTAATAGTTTTGCTCCATCGTATGCAACGAGTCACATGTCAAATCCCTTTGTATATCACGAGGAAAGGAAGAATGGCAAATACAAAGAACGTATAAACAGAATTGAGCGGGCTCATTTTCATCCATTTGTTATGTCAACAACGGGTGGATTGGGAAACGCGGCTAACACTGTGTTAAAAAAGGTAGCATCAATGCATGCTTTGCAAGGACCACAGAATTACGCCGAGATAATACACACATACAGATGCCGTTTGTCGAGAATGATGGCTCGAGTAGTATCAATGTCCATGCAGGGAGTTTGTAGCCAGACGCTAGAATTGTAAAACATGACAAATTATAAATGTATTATTATAAAAAAAAATAAATAAAAAAAAATTATTATTATTATCATATTAGCTTAAAAAAAAGTTTGAGATAAAATAACATACACAAATTACAATCTAAAGTAAATACAATAAAATAACATACAAGGTATCCTGGGTGTGATTTGAACTCTCAGAACGAAGAAGAAGAAAAAATATCCTTTAATAATTATTATTATTCCAATACATACCAAAATTCCTTTTCTGCTGTGCATCCGGAATCTGTGGTCGGGACAACGAGTTTAAACCAAAATTCAAGCAGTCATCCCGAGATACAAGGGCTCTGACTAGTGTGCATATTATTTGGTTTCTAATAAACACAATAAAATAACATACAGCTGCTTAATAAACTACTTACAAAATCACTGAATTATAACTGATTACAATCAAATTTACATCATCAATTTCCTCTAACATACATACACTATAACACACAAGCATGCCTCGAGGTGTCCCATCCTCTACATACAAATGCTGTACGTGTAATGGACAGGCAGCTAAATGCAAAAACTGTAAATGTGCAAGAGCGAAACATCCTTGTACAAATTGTTCGGCAGCACACTGCCTTAATAAACTCGAAAATCCTGCGGATATTACCAATATAAACACAAATCATTGTAACGATGGACATCGGAATAACACCTTTAATAACGAATACGTCCATCCAATCCAACCAGTCCACAACGACGACATACAATGTGAAGCGTCAATATCTCATCAAAACAGTGTTTCACCTGAATACATCGATGTGATGTTCACGGAAGTGGCACTCTGGAAGCCGAATTTGTTAAGACTACCAAGGTGTCAAGCGTCGAAATCGTTTATTTCCGAAATGGCTCGCATCTATGAATTTGCAGCATCTGACAGTTGTTCTCTTAAATTGGCGATTATTTTACCTCAACTCGTGCTACAACGATGCCGAAACTCAAAAATGAAGCAAACAAAAGAACTTATACAGAGAAGGATGGAATCTTGGCAGACCGGTAATTATGATGCGCTACTAGGCGAAGCCCGCTATCTGCAATATCAAAATTCCAAAAGAAACAAAATTGATAATATCGAGGACGACTGGCGTCGCTCATTCAGAAAGCTCGTTCTTAACGGGCGTTTGACAACTGCCGTAAGGTTATTGGATTTGGAACCTGGAGTTGGTATACCTTTGGATATCGATGATGCTATTGAAGATAAAACAGTACGGCAACTTCTTCTCGACAAGCATCCAGAGCCTGCATTACTTGACGAAGATGCCATCCTTTCTTCCCCCTTGAAAAACGATGCAGTCTTCCATCCGATAGCATTCGACTCGATTGACGCAGATTCAATTATCACGGCTGCTTGTAGAATGAGTGGTGGAGCAGGCCCATCTGGCCTTGATGCGAAGGCATGTATCGCAATGCTATCTACGTTTGGAACTGAGTCGCGAAATCTAGCGGATGCACTGGCTCTCTTCTTAAAGCATTTGTCAACTTGTAAAATACCTAAAACTTCGATGGAGGCTTTTACCACAAGCCCACTAATTCCACTAAGCAAACTTCATGGCATTCGTCCAATAGGTATCGGGGATGTCTCCAGAAGAATTATTTCGAAGGCCATACTCAAAGTTGTTCAGCCTCAGCTGCAACACGCATGTGGTTCTATACAATATTGTGCATCACATCGGGCCGGAACTGAATGTGTTATTCATGCTCTGAAAACACATCTTTCTAATGAGAACAACATACTTCTCACCATCGACGCGGACAATGCTTTTAATCGCATTAATAGAAAATTGGCTTTACGTAATATGCCTTATATTTGTCCAGCATTATCAGTCGTATTGTCAAACTTGTATAGAGATCCTACTCGAATGGCTACAGGAAACGAATACATATGGTCTTCAGAAGGATTTACACAGGGTGATGTTTTTTCAATGGCTGCTTTCAGTGCCGCAACGCTACCATTAATATACCGGCTTATAAAAAAATGCCCCAATGTTGAACAATTATGGTATGCTGATGATGGTAATATGGTTGGTCCGCCTAGTATGGTTAAGGCGGCTTTCAAAATGTTAATGTTGCTTGGTCCGAAGTATGGTTTTTACATCAATCCCGAAAAATGTAAAATCTACTCTAACGGATATGACAGTACATCGCTACAAACAGAATTCAGTGACACCAATATTCCGATAATGGAAAACGGTGTGAAAATTCTTGGTTCCCCGATCGGTAAATACGCTTACGTTAAGCAGTTTGTATCATCATTTGTGCAGGATATATCGAATTCCATTGAACGGTTGGTAGATATGGGTGAACTCGATGTTCAGGTTGCGTATACGGCTTTTATCAGATCAATTCAGCACAAATGGTCGCATCTCCTGAGGACTTGTGAATGTTCTGTAGATTGGATTGGTCCTCTGTCTGAAAGAATAAAAATGATGATATCTAAGCTGTTTAATATCGATCTTTCAAGTGATGAATTTATATGGAGAACGCTTTGCCTCAGTTACAGGGACGGTGGCGTAAGTATACGTGATCCTTCAGCATTGGTTCAATCGGAATATGAATCATCTACTTCCCTATGCGCTCCATGTTTGGAAGGTTACTCCGGCGAATCACTAAAAGGAAAACAAGATACGATAATTAAACTAATCCGCGCTCAAAATATCTCCCGTTGTAAAATTAATCGCAATAATATTCTCGATAATTGCAATCATTTATTGAGAAGGTCAATAGAACACTCGTCAGTCAAAGGTGCATCATCATGGCTTTCAGTTTATCCATCGCATGAAAGGAATTCAAGGCTAAGCAACGATGAATTTCGAGACGCTATGGCGGCGCGATACGGTTTTCTTCCAAAAAGCGCTCCGTCCTATTGTCAATGTGGTACAGTAAATTCTCTGGCGCACTCGCTTTCGTGTTCACTTGGTGGACTTCCATCTATGAGACATGACGTGGTACGGGATTTCTTAGCATACACGCTTACTGAGATATGTCCATCTGTACAAATCGAACCTCGACTGGCGCCTGTTTCTTCAAATGTAACTTTCTTGAAACAAACAACTACTAAGGATAAAGAAGCGAGATTGGACATATCATGCAACGGATTGTTTGGTGACAAGACGGAACGTACTTTAATAGATGTTTGCATTTTTAATGCGCTCGCGCCGTCGAATTTATCAAGGAATCCAAGTGCGTGTTTTGAGTATCACGAAAGCCGAAAAAGAAATAAATATCTAGAAAGAATAACCGAAATTGAAAGAGCATCTTTCATTCCTGTTGTATTGTCGAACTCTGGAGGTGCAGGTAAGGGCACGGAAAGTCTTCTGAAAAAAATCGCGAATACTATCGCCGAAAGAGCAGAGGTTAAGTATTCGGATGTAATTTCAACGCTGCGTTGTAGAATAGGCATCCGTCTCGCAAGGATGGTATCCCGGTGCATTAGAGGATCCAGATCGGCGTTTCATCGTCCAGTTTTTGCATAACTACACATACAGATAATTATTTTTTTTGAATTGACAAATAGGGCCCATTAGAGGGTTACCTTTAATTTTATGTTTTACTAATAAAGAAAATAAATTAAAAAAAAATTATTATCATATTGATAATATTGATAATATCATATTACAAGATAAATTCGATTACAAGATTATTATTATTATTATTATTTATATTAAAAAAAAAGAATTGATTATTAAAGTACTTACAACTAACGACTTGCAGACTAACGACTTGCAGACTAACGACTTGCAGACTAACGACTTGCAGACTAACGACTTGCAGACCAACGACTTACAGACTAAATTGCGCGTTCAACCTACAATCAAATCAAGATTTATTAACGTAACTACAATAACATCAAGTATATCAAGTGTATCATTGCGCTTTTGCCATCACAAATGACGAATTCAGAACGCTGCTGTTCATGCAATGGAAACAACGCCTTATGTAAAAGTTGTAGTTGTGTCAATGGGGGCAGGCCTTGTTTGGGGTGTTTGCCTTCAAAGAAGGGAAGGTGTCACAATGACGGATCGCGGTCATCCCAAAAGCAAGTATCCTCAGTAGAAACTATACCCATCACAAATTATCAGTCGATTGCCCCCTTTCAATCTGATACTTGCAATCCAATAATATCGGATTTTGTCACGCATGAAATAAAATGTACGAATGAAAATTGTAGTCTTTACACAGTTATCAGGGTCCCCGTTCGGATATCTCGTGAGTTCTTTCAGCAAGACTTCTTGTGCGGCACATGTGCAGCTTCTAAAATCTCTTATATTATGGAGGAACTGAAAAAGCAGGAAGGGTTGATTAAAAGCTTAGAGTCTGATTTTGCAGCTCTTAAGCTTTCGATACCAGAATCTTCTTCTCAACACATTGAAAACATTTCAAAACGTTCCTTTGCAGAGGTTGTTCGACGCGAAGTTACACGGTCAGTAATTGCTGCTTCTTCGGCATCAATCCAAAATAATAGTCCACTTAATATCATTAAAGCTTGCGAATCACAGGCGAAACGCTCAAATACAGTTATTATTAGAAATTTACCAATTTCTGAGGATGAACAAAAATCTATTCAGGCTTTATTCAGGGAGATTGGTTTTGTTTTACCAGCAGACAAAAAATTCTCATTTTTCAGACTTCCTGCGAAGCGGAGTGATGTGCCTCCGTGGCTCTTAATTTCTCTAGATGGACATTATGTAGATACTATTATTCGATCAGCTCACCGTTTGAAATCGTCAGTTCTTTTCCAGAGAGTATACATTCAACCAAATTTGTCCCCGGCGGAACGTGAGATTCAAAACGCGTTGCGCGCCGAACTTAAAAAGAAACGCCTGGCTGATCCGTCTGGCATATATCGCATAAGAAATACTCGTGTTTTGAGAGTGGGTGAGACTACAACTAGTACTGAGGAAACTATGTCTGGGATAGAAATTTCTTCGCCTATATGACTATGTGAAGAGCCTTTCCCTTTTTCTGCTTCCTCAATAGTTACTAATTTTGATTTCTCGAAGGTTAGCATTCTTTTATTTAATGTTGAAGGCTTATCATCTCTGCTTAATCTGGGTTTGGCCTCGTGGATTCAGCGTTTTGATGCGGTAATTTTCAATGAGACTTTTAGTCTGAATCATCTTTCTCTACAAGGGTTCTATACCTTTGACCTACCTGCCCGCTCACACGGTAGAGGTCGTCCATTTGGTGGTGTTATACTAGCAATAAAGTGTTTGCCTTCAACTTGGTCTCACTCTGTCTCAGATAATTGCATTTGTCTTGTAACTCCTTATCTGGTTATCATTGCGGTTTATTTTAATCCCGACTTCTCTGCGGCTGACATTATTGATGAAATTTCACAGCTTTGTTCTAATTTGCCATCTAATTCGAGAGTTTTTGTTGGTGGTGATTTTAATGCAAAATATTCAATTCCATATAGACCAAAACTTCAACAGCTTATTAGTTACTTTGCATCTATGAACTTAAAACTTTGTATCCCCGCTGAGAAATGGTCTTATGAGTGTTATCGGTCGAGAAGTTTATTAGATTTTGCCTTTTCTAATTGCGAGGTAACGAAGATGAATACCATGCTTGCCTCTGAATGGTCTTTGATACGCAAGCATAAGCCGGTAAACTGTATAGTCAATTTTCATTCTCAGATATTAGAATCTCCAACTAGATTGTGTCACTCTCGTATTGTGAATCCCGAGTCTTTAAATATCCAAGTGGTTCTTAAAGCTTATTCTCTTATGTCAACTGGTCAACATCATGTGAGTGCTGATCTTTTGACTGCGGCAATAGTTCAGAGTTGTGGTTCGTCTTCCAGTCGGCGCTTCACGAGTCGTCCTTTTAATTATCGCAAGTGGCCTATCCTGCAAGAAATGCAGCGAACACTGCTTAGAATGTCTCGCGATTGTAGTAGTGGGCATTCTACAAAGGAGGCTTATATTGTCCTTCGACGGGTTTATACCAAAATGTTGCAGACTTTTCACCGAGATCGTTTGTACGCAGAAGAGTGTCATCGATTAAGTTTGGCAGAGAGCTTTCCATGGAAAGTCCATTCTAAACATCATAATAAAATCATGTCTTTAGTTCCGCTTTCCAAGTGGGTTGATCACTTTCGCTCTTTCCTCCATCTCGATGATCTATCGTTGTCATTGCCAGCTAATAATTTTGATTTTGACGGTTCCTCTGGTTTGATTGATACACCCTTTTCCATTGATGAAATTGAAGGATGCCTTGCGCGGATGCATGTGAAGAAAGCTAGTGGTCCGGATAATCTCTGCGTGGAGCAACTCCGAGCTACATTCCACATATTTGGCAGCTATTGGACCTTTATGTTCAATTCTCTACTCTATGGATCCTGTTTGCCATTCTCTTGGAAAGAGGGGATAGTGAAAGTTCTATATAAGGGCACCGGTCCTTTGGAATCTCCAGACTCTTATCGCGGAATTTTCCTTTTAAACCACGTTTATAAATTATTGTCGTTTGTATTAACTTCTCGACTAGCTAAGCACTGTTCTTCGTTATTGCCTGAAGAACAATTTGGATTTCGGCAAGGTCGCTCGACTTGTGATGCTATCAGTCTAGTGCGTTCTTCTGTAGTCAACTGTATTTCTAATAAAAATTCATTATATGCCATCTTTATTGATTTTCGTAGAGCATTTGACTCAGTCAATCGAAATATCCTACTTTCTAAGCTGCATAATAATTGTAATCTTCGTGGGCGCTTTCTTCGCCTACTATATCAGATTCTATTACCTAACCGTGTCAAGGTATTCGATGATTTAGCATACTCTGACTTCTTCACAGTTAATCATGGCGTATTGCAGGGGGACCCAATCAGTCCTCTATTATTTTCAATCTTCGTTATTGATTTACCACCGGTTATACGGTCTTTTGCAAACGAAGTTGAGTTGGCGCTATATGCTGACGATCTTGTGATCCTGACAAGAAACCTAGGCACGGCTCAAAAGGCACTCGATGGTTTGACTGTATTTTGTAGTCGGAATGAACTAGACATCAACATTTCAAAATCAAAGGTAGTGAAGTTCCGCGGTGGTGGTCGTTTATCCAAGCATGACTCGCTTTTTATAAAGTCTCAGACACTAGAGTTCTGTACTAATTATAAGTATCTTGGCGTTCTATTAACGTCTAGATGGTCTTTTACCGCGCACCTTGAGGCTAAATCTTCTAAGATTGCAATTAAAACGGCTTCATATCCTCAACTAAGGAAGCTGTCGTTTGAAGGAGCGTTGAGATATTTCGAGTTAATGCTTCTACCAATTATTCAGTATGGGTTGGCAACATTCTGGGAGGACCTCACTGAGTTAAATTTTAGACAGATTGATAGGTGTCAGGCCCGATTTTTGAAACATATAGTTGGAGTATCCAATAAATGTAGTACGACAGCGATCACATACTTGGCAAAAATAAAGCCGCTTAGTGTCCGATTATGTAGTAGTCTTAGATGTGTTCAAACGTCTAGTTATCTCCAACATTTGGTAGCTCTTGAGACTAAATTCTTAAACGTGGATCATGATTTAGCCAATTCTCCTGTGTACCTGCAAAACAGTTGGAGATCACCGTTAAATGTGAAACGCCCATTGATATGGAGGTTATCTATTCATGGTTTTCATGATAACTACTGTCGCCGACTTCTCGCTTGTCATCGCCGTGATTCTTCTTGTATATGCCGCTTCTGTGCTTCTTCCTGTGATGCATTGCTCCATGCTCTAGCCTGCCCTCAACTCAGCCTTATGTCACTTCAAGAGATTAATGATCTTCGTCATTGATCAAAAAACGACGCATTAAGAAGACAATATGTATACTTCAAATTTTGTTGATTCTGACTAATTTCCTATTTTGTAATTATTTGCCCAGCCGAAAGGCGGAACGGGAAATAAAACTCTGTATTATTATTATTATTATAATTGATGTTAATTGATGCCGCCCGAGCGACATCAATAATTGATGCCGCCCGAGCGACAGAAAAGACGATGACATCGAATACGACAATACGACATCAGTAATACGACAATACGACAATACGACAATAATACGAATACGACAATACGACATCAGTAATTGATGCCGCCCGAGCGACAGAAAAGACGATGACATCGAATACGACAATACGATGGCGCGACGATGACGGCGGTAACCTATGCGACTTTTCCATAAACTAACTATGATGATTATTTTTGTAATACTTTCTTCTTCTTTAAAAAAAAATAATAATAAAAAAAAATATTAAGAAAAGTTAGAAAAATAATTAGAAAATTATATATTTCAAAATTATTTTAATTAAAAAATTACTTAGAAAAATTACTAAGAAAAGTGGCCGCCATTCGAAAAACCCTAGAACGACGAATCGCCCTCTGGAAAAAAGGTGAAATAATGACGTTGTTCGAAGAGGTAGAGACTTTACATACCCGCCAGCAATTTGAAACGCAGCACCTGCGAAAAAAACAAGACTGGAAAAAACGATATTGTAAACTCGTCGCCAAAGGGAAGTTGTCTACATCAACGTTATTGCTCATGGAAAATGAATCTTGCGGACCACTATCGCCGGATGTAAAAATTGGAAACCGTTCAGTCAAAGAAATATTGGTAGAGCTCCATCCACACCCCGCAGAAATGTCTGAAACTGCCCTTTTGAAGGAAACGTTGAAAGATGCCTTACCCCATCACCCCACTATGTTTCTAGCTATTACCGGAAAAGATATTGTGCGTTCAGCTTGCTCAACAAACGGATCGGCTGGTCCGTCCGGATTAGACGCCTTGTCATGGCGACGTATGCTGACCGTGTTTGGGACCCAGTCAAATAATCTAGCGGAAGCCCTTGCTGCCCTAGCGATCTCCGTGGCCTCTCGACAGATGACAACCGGCAGTCTTCAGGCATTTGTTGCGTGCAGGCTGATAGCGATTCCTAAAAAATTAGATGGAGTACGACCTATCGGAGTGGCGAATGTTGACCGCCGCATCATCTCCCGTGTGATACTTCAATACGTCAAACCGGATCTACAGAAAGTTGCTGGTACGTTGCAACTGTGTGCGTCACAACGTAATGGGATCGAATTCGCCATTCACTCACTACGAAAGGAATTCGCTTCACGTCCAGACAATGCTTTACTATGCGTAGATGCAAGCAACGCATTCAACAGACTAAACCGAATGGTAGCAAAGAAAAACATGGCTCGGATATGTCCAGCCTTCGCACAGGCCTTCGAAAATGTCTACTCCGTGGACGCCCAGCTCGTACTTGAAGAGGATTCGATATATTCACGAGAAGGTGTGACGCAGGGCGATCCATTCTCGATGGCAGCCTTTGCTATGGCATCAATTCCCCTTATTCGTACAATTGCAGCACGATGTCCAGGGATCACCCAAAGATGGTTTGCAGACGATGCAAATTTTATCGGACCACCCCATCTCTTAAAAAATTTATGGAATATTCTGCTGAAAATAGGCCCTGAATTCGGATACTACGTCAACCCGTCTAAATCCACTCTACTCTTACATAATCTGGCAAGCTCAATTACGGATGCCTTTCCAAGCATCAAAATCAGTGATAATGGCGTCAATGTACTTGGTTCTGCTATTGGCACCGATAACTATATTTCATGCTTTGTCAATCATAAGATTGAAGGCGCAGTCAAGATGGTTAAGAAGCTTACCGAAGTGTGCCCGTCAGATCCACACATGGCGTACATTGGTCTCACCAAGTCTGTTCAATGGAAATGGTCGTTTCTTCTAAGAACAACAAACTGTAGTGAGAATCAGATACATCCGCTCCATGCAGCTATAGTGGATAGGCTCATTCCGGCACTTACTCAGAAACAGCTCAACGAGTCACTGAAGATTGTACTAACCAGCCCGTTAGCTTTAGGAGGCCTGGGGATAATGGATCCCAATGCAACTTACACGATGGATTACCTGGCGTCGCAACACATATGCGATTCATATAGCACAGGCTTGGAAGACGGCCAATTAAGAGCACACCAACAACAAATCAGTTTGTCGATCGCAAAGGAGAAATTATGCGTCCTTAGTAATCGCATTACGCAAGCACTGATCGATCTGCCTGAGTCTACGCAGCAAGCTCTGGCCCATGCAAAAATGCCCGGTGCCTCGACATGGCTATCTTCAATGCATGTCGAAAAGGATTATTTCGCGTTGTCACCCACCGAGTTTACAGACTGCATTGCTGTCAGATACAACTGGGATCCGCCGAATCTTCCTCAATTCTGTGTCTGTAGCGAGAAAGCTACCGCCTCACACCTAGTGTCATGTAAACGTGGCGGGTTTCAAATTGCACGCCACGACGCTGTCAGAGACGTTTTGGCGAAAGAATTAACGTCTGTCTGCCGTGGTGTAGGTGTCGAACCGGTGTTAGAGTCTGTTCCAGATAACGTCCATTTTGATCATCCTTCAACCTCCAGGGAAATGAATGCAAGGCTCGACGTAGTTTGCAATGGCTTGTTCGAAAATCGATTCCAGCGAACGTTCATAGACGTTACGATCTTCAATCATCTTGCGGAATCGTATTCTTCGACAACTGCCGGCGCTTACAGATATAATGAACAAAGAAAGATAACAAAATATGCCGAAAGGGTGGAAAAAATTGAACGGGGCTCATTCATCCCTTTTGCTTTATCAACGTCAGGTGGTCTAGCAGAAAACGCGCGCAAAGTCCTACAGCGTATTGCCTTCCTACAATCGAATGCCCACATCTCCTACGGTAAATGCTTGTATCGTCTAAAAAGCGTCGTGGGTTTTACGATTTGCCGAGCAACGTCGCGGTGTATCAGAGGTTTCCGGTCCTCCAGAGGACGACCAGTAATTGATGCCGCCCGAGCGACAGAAAAGACGATGACATCGAATACGACAATACGATGGCGCGACGATGACGGCGGTAACCTATGCGACTTTTCCATAAACTAACTATGATGATTATTTTTGTAATACTTTCTTCTTCTTTAAAAAAAAAAAAAATTATAATAATAATATTAATATTATTATCGGTTTGCGGTGGAATTACCGTCAAGGACCACCTAGAGGGTTTACACCCGCCTCCCGCTGATGTCCAATTGAGCGTTCTCCTGCAAGAAAACATACCTGAGGCAAGTGAACACCACCCGTCGCTCTTTCTAGATATTGATGGCGACGCTATCGTACGCGCTGCCAAAAAGACACATGGTGGAGCTGGACCGTCTGGTCTAGATTCGATATCATGGAGAAGAATGCTGACCTTATTCGCAGGACATTCGCGCAATCTGGCGGATGCGCTTGCTGAATTCGCAATACAACTGGCCACTGAACGCTTACCGGCACAAAGATTGGAGGCCTTTGTTGCTTGCAGGCTGGTGGCGGTTGGAAAGAAGGATGGGGGTATCCGACCCATTGGAGTTGCGGATGTTAGCCGGCGAATTGTTTGCAAAGCAATCCTGATTAATATAAGGAATGACCTACAGGACGTCGCTGATATAACTCAGCTATGTGCATCCCAACGAAGTGGACTTGAATTCGCAATTCATTCACTACGCGACGCTTTTTCTGCTGATTCCAACCTCGGACTTCTGGCCGTAGACGCAAAGAATGCATTTAATTGCATTAACCGCAAAGTAGCACTGCACAATATTCAGTTTGTTTGTCCGGCAATGTCATGTATCTTGTCAAACCTTTACTCTTCTGAGCCATGTCTGGTATTGGGTGATGACACATTATCCTCTCGCGAAGGTCTGACACAGGGTGACCCCCTGGCGATGGCTGCATTTGCAATGGCATCCATGCCATTGATTCGACAAATAAGACAAATGGTCCCGAACGTATTGCAGAGGTGGTATGCGGATGACGCAAATTTTGTTGGGACCCCGTGCGATTTGCAGAGAGTCTGGATGTTTCTGCGTGATGTTGGACCGCGTTACGGGTACTTTGTTAATGCTGATAAAACACAGTTGCTGCTTCATCAACCTTACTCGGAGCATTTGGACATGACAAGGGACGTTCATGTTAATTACGACGGTATTGATGTGCTCGGGACTTCAATTGGGACGGATGAATTTGTCAGTGTTAGTTCGAATGGAAAAATCATGAAATGGATAGAGATGTTAGAGCGATTGGAACAGGTAGCCGAACATGATCCACATGCTGCTTATGCCGGTTTGGTACATTCCGTCCAATGGAAGTGGACACATTTTTTGCGGACGACGAAGTGCAGTGATCAACAGCTTATGACGTTGCGAAATGCCATAGTTGTCCGACTGCTTCCTTTAATCTTAAAGCATGATATCACGGATGCATTAACAACCGCTTTGACATCCCCGTTGAGACTTGGTGGAATGGGTATTGTGGATCCTGTATTTATTGCCGAAATTGAATACGCAAACTCTCAAACTTTCTGTCAAACATATTCATCTTGTTTACGTGGTCGGGCACTAAGGGAGAGTCAGAATTCCATAACTGTGTTGCTGTCTGGAAGACGTCACCATTTGTACAAGCAGAGGTTAGATGAGGCATCACATCTCTTATCGGGATCTACACTGTTATCCCTTGAACATGCAAGGGTGGACTCGGCTTCGTCTTGGCTAAGCGCTATCCCATTAAGCTGCGAAGATTATCACCTTTCCTCGACGGAATTCACAGACTCGATCGCGACTCGATATGGTTGGACTCCCAATGACCGGGTAAACAGGTTGTGCGTGTGTGGTTCCGTGGCCGATTTGACTCATGTCTTGTCTTGCAAGAAGGGGGGACTTCTTATTGTCCGTCACAATGCAGTGCGTGATGTAATTGCTAAGGAGTTGTCCCAAGTATGCCATGGTGTGGAGACTGAGCCGGTACTTCGAGCTATTGGGAGCCGTACGTGCTTTGAGTCGGCAACAACGTGCTGTGATCCGGACGCACGTCTCGATGTGGTCTGCAGTGGTTTATTTGAGAGTAGGTTCGTGCGAACGTTTCTGGATGTTGCCGTGTTTAATGCACATGCAAGTTCCTATTCTCAGTCAGCAGCCGCATCATTCAGATACCATGAGAACCGAAAACGAGCAAAATACGATGAACGTGTAACAAACGTAGAAGGAGGGACCTTTTTTCCTGTTATCTTTTCATCCGCGGGTGGTGCTGGCCCAGCAGCTTCGAGACTACTGAAAACCATCGCGGAAAAGGCTGCTTCCCATTCGCAGATGACTTACTCCGAAAGAATATGCAAGCTGAAGCGTCGGATTGCGTTCTGTCTTTGTCGAGCGTCTTCTGCGTGTATTAGGTGTGCACGATCAACACGGAGCGCACCAATGGCTTCCTTCTGAGAAGAGTCGATTGTTTAAAAATCTCTAAAATTGTTCCAATGTTTTAATGGCCCATTTGAGGGAACCTTCTAATGTAAATTAATAATAAATTTTCTCATTAAAAAAAAAAAAAAATTATTATTATTAATTATTTTTTTAAACAACAAAATTTTTTTATTTCCGTTTTCTAATAAAAAATAATATATACAATTATATCAACTCTACTGTGATTTCGCAGGTTTTCTTGCTGATGGGACCGCGAATGCACATTGAAATGTCTTGCAGGCTTATCTTCTCCCGTATCCGAGTCAATTCTTGTGCGTAGATAGATTCCTTCTTGACGGCCAGTTTTCTGGATAATCTTTTTATCATTGTAGATGCCGATTTGCTCTCACCTCCTAAACTTGAATATACAATAGGGGCGAAATTTGCGCGTTCTATAATATCCACCCGTTCTTGGTATTTCGAGCATTTCCGTTGTTCGTGATACTCGAAGCTTGGTGTGGTTTCCCTGGTAAGATTTGACGGAGCGAACACGTTAAAAACGCAAATGTCGAAGAAAGCTCGCTCCGAGCGTCCACCATAGAAACCACGGCAAGATATATCCAGTCGTGCTTCACGATCAGTCGTCGTTGATCTTCTCTCAAAGTGAATGCTTGGATCCACTGATCTGAGTAGCGGTTCGATTTCAACGCCGTCACATATTTGGGTGAGCGATTTTGCGAGAATATCGCGGGTTGCGTCGTGTCTTATCGACGGATGACCGCCATTGGGGCAGGAAAGGCAATGTGCCAGTGAGGTCGACGAACCACATGGGCAAAGGGAGGGGGCATCTTTGGTTAGAGTGTTGTACCGTGCGGCAACAGCATCACGAAATGTTGTATTGTCTATTCGAGTTTGTGACTCTCTTGTGGGGAACGCAGAAAGCCAGGAAGATGCGCCTTTTATCATTGTGTGTTGAATAATCCGTCTCTTTATGATATCATATGTAGGAAGTTGGGCTAGCAAAGAGGCCTTGTATTGTGTTTTCTTCCGCCTGTGAACTTCGTTGGCTCGGAAATCTTGCTCTAGTTTAAGTTCCATTCCTTGTAATCCATTTAAATAAGGTTCACATAGATGTCCAGAATTTTCACATTCAACGCCAGCACTCATATATGGATCGATGATGCCGAGGCCACCACAATGTAGGGGTAAAGAGATGAGAGGCCATAGCGATCCATCCGAATCATCGAGGCCGAATATGTTGTCCGAGGAGGATCTGATGGATTCCCGCAACGGGGCAAACCAATCTGATGAGCATTGAGTTGTTCTTTGCGTGTGAAACCACTTGTGCTGTAACGCTTTAGTGAAACAGGCATATGCTATCTGCAGATCTAAAATTCCCACATCGGCTAATCGTTCGACCAAGTTGCAAAACTTGTCTACTTTTGATTCTACGACCTCGTATACGTATTTGTCTACTCCAATGGGTGCGCCTAGTATCACAATTCCGTCCGTTCGGACTTCTACATTTGTTCCGTTAAATTGTTGGCATGTGTTAGCTTCTTCCATTGTTGGCGTAAATATTGAACATTTCTGGGGATTTACGTGAAATCCAAACGCTGGGCCAATTTTACACAGTAGATCGTATGCAGCTCTGATTTGGATAGGAGAACCAATCAAGTTGCCGTCATCGGCGTACCAAAGTTGCCGAACTTGAGGGAACTTTGTGGAAATGTGATGTATTATTGGCAGTGTGGCGATCGCAAATGCGGGCATGGCTAGGACGTCACCTTGTGTAAATCCTTCTTGTGATTTAACGAATTCGCCTCCGACAGATAGATTAGAAGAGTGGTCGTAAAAATTATGCATGACTATAGAAAGCGACGGACATATTCGATCAATATTGCAAAGGGCCGCCTCTCTATTAATTCTGTTAAATGCGTTATCGGCATCAATTGATAGAAGAATATGATTCGGATTGTTTGTAAGTTCATTGCGGATGGCTCGTGTAACGCATTCCACGCCAGCTCGTTGGCCTGCACACATTTGACTTCTTCCACATACCTGCTGTATGTCTTCCGAGACCATGGATAATATAGCCTTCGTCATTATTCTTCTGCTAACATCACAGATTCCTATTGGTCGAATTCCAGTTTTCTTTGTTAATGCGATTAGCCTGCATGATGTTAGAGCCTGTGTAATGTCCATTGGTATGCGCTCTGTCGCTAATGCTCTTGTGAATGAGGCTATGGCCTCAGCAAGTTCATCTGATTCTCTCCCGAATTTTGAGAGCATATGTGTCCAGGACTGTGCGTCAATTCCTGAGGGACCTGCTCCACCTGTGACACGTTTGGCCATACAGACTATTAGTTTCTTGTCTATGGAGTCAAAAACCACGGGATGAAAGCTATGTGGCGGGATAACATGATTCCAGTCAAGAGCATTACTGTTTAATTTTGCTGCAATGGGATGTTTGTCGAGGAGTAGCTCTCGAACGGTCGTAGGACCGATCATGTCATCAGGATTTAGTGGGGTTCCGGTTGTTGCATCTGTGTCTAGCAAATGCATCGCTCCATTTAATCTTCCACTCACTACCAGACTGGTGAAATTCCTGCGCCAATCGCGTGATGTACTGTTTGGTCTTTTACGTCGACTGAATTCTTGCAAGATATACGCTTCCGTGTAAAGAGATGTAAACTCGTTTTTTAGCCAAAGGTCTAATCTTCGAGACAGTATTACTTTGAGGGTCTTATGGGAGATGCGAATATCTCGTTGGAGAATCAAATGTCCGATTACAATGGCTTTTGTAAAAGATTCCTGTTGAGACCAAGATTCCCTATATATACGGGCAAGTTCTATTATAAAACGTTTCGACTCCGCACACCTAGGTAATCTGAAGAGATTTGGCTTCCAGTGAACCACTTGCTCAAAGATGTCGGTAATCGAGAGTGTGATTGGAGTTTTGTCTGTTTCTCCCGTAGCTTTCTGGATTTGTGTCTGGTCGGCTCCTGACCTTACGGTGCCGCTTATTGGGCAGCTGAGGATCTTGTTTCCGCAATTGGGAGCCCGGCAGTTACTGCATTTTGTATCGGTCTTTGCGCATCGGCATCCTTTACATTTCGCTGCCGGTCCATTGCACGTGCAGCAAGGAGTTACCGAAGAGGGTTTCCCTCTAACCATGCCGATTGTATTATCTCTGATTGTTGCGGCGGACTCGTTGATATTCCGTCTGCTAGACAGAGCCCCTGTATCCCGGGATGATCGCGTTTGTATAGACGAAGTTTCTCGGGAATGGGCAGTAGATACACACTTCCCTTTGTAGAGAAACCAGAGCCCTTATACCCTGGGATGGTTTGTTAAACTGTTAGTTTTCGTGCGAGTGTGTACCCCGGGAAGTACCCTGGGCGTACGATCCTTTATATTTCCTTGCCCCTTACGCTCGCTTCGCTAGCTCTGTTATCAGAACGGTGCACATTGATCTTTGTACGGAACAAATTTGTTTGTTTATCAGAAACCAAATTTTTTTAAGGAGTTTGAAATTCTAAGCTGCTAACAAATAACTATATACAGAGAGTTTAAAATTCTAAGCTGTTAACAAATAACTATTTACAACACAATTGAATACACAATTGAAACAACACACAACATAATGCCGCGAGGTAAACCGTCTTCCTTTTCTCGCTGTTGTACGTGTAATGGTTCAGCTGCAAAATGTATACGTTGTCCTTGTAAGAAATCCGGAAGATCTTGTATTGACTGTCTAGCTACCAGTTGCAAAAATCGCATTAAAGAAACGCCGCTATTATTGGACTCCATCATTCCATCCACAGAGCGAACGAATGTATCACATTCAGTGAATGGCTGTATTAACCAAATCTTGGAATTGAACTTGTGTAGTATTGGATTTACTAATAAATCCACTGAGCTCTTACATAGTAGCACAGATAAACAAACTAAGACAGGGATTGACATTGACTCGGTTTACAAAGAAGTCATTTTATGGGATCCGAATTTGTTCGAGCTACCAAAATGTAATGCAAGCTTCGAGTTCATCGACAATTTAGCGTCATTTTATCGTTTATGCGTCGATGATCAAACACAGATAGAATTAAGTCTTAAATCATCTACGGTGATGTGTCAGTTAATTTTGCAAAGAACGGAATCTCGTCGTGTGAGTACAAGACGCAAAAATATTGAACGCAGACTAAAATTATGGAAGGAACAAAACTTGTTCGAGCTTTTATGTGAAGCAAGAATCCTTCAAAGTCAGAGAAAGTGCCAAAGCCAAAGGACATCTAGAAAATCAAGTTGGGTCCAGAAATTTATTCAGCTAATGACACATCACAAGACAAACTCAGCGATAAAATTGCTTGAAAATCCTCACAATCAAATGGGTATAATGGAGCTGGACGATACTTTTGAATCACAGAGTGTGCGGCATAAGCTATTACAGCTTCACCCTGAAGCTTCCGACATAAGTGAAGGCGTAGCTTTAAATAGTCCTTTACCAAACATGGTTAAGCACCACCCAGTACGTTTTGAATACATATCAAGCGATGACATTATAGAGGCAGCTCGACGCACTCAAGGATCAGCAGGACCTTCAGGAATGGATGCGCAAATATGGCGCACAATGCTATGTTCGTTCGGAATATCATCTTCTCGACTAGCTTCCAGTCTCGCTGATTTTTCGTATCTAGTGGCATCCGTTAATATCAACCCAGACTCTCTTACAGCATTTACAGCAAGCCGTTTGATTCCATTGAACAAGGACCCCGGCATCAGGCCGATAGGGATTGGTGAGGTATCACGCAGAATAGTTGGAAAAGTTCTGGCAAAGTTGATAAGTAAAGACTTACAGATCGTGTCGAAATGCGAACAATTGTGCGCTGGACAAAGATGCGGGGTCGAGGCTGCGATACATTCCATTCGACAGGTTTACATGGAAAACAGTGACATGTGCTTGTTGCAGCTAGATGCTCGAAATGCCTTTAACTGTGTGAACCGTAAATTGGCTCTAGCAAATATGGAGTATGTTTGTCCTTCACTAGCAACAGTGCTGCGTAATGTGTATGGTAATCCAGCAACTCTTTCAGTCGACAAGGATTTAATGTTTTCCAAGGAGGGGTTCACGCAAGGTGATCCTCTGGCAATGATAGCATTTGCTGCGTCATCACTTCCACTAATAATGAAGCTGAGAGCTATAGCACCAAACGTTACTCATCGCTGGTTTGCAGACGATGCGAATTGTGTGGGTAGTCGATCTGATGTATTGAGAGTCTGGAATGGTATCCGCGAAATCGGCCATAGATATGGATTTCATCTAAATGAACAAAAATGCCAGGTTCTAGTACATAAAGATCAAATAAAATTAGCAGAGAAGACTTTCTGTGGTACAGGGCTTAAGATTATATACCAAGGTACAGAAATTCTTGGTTCTGCCATTGGAGATCAAACATATATGGACCAATTTGTTCATGGCAAAATTGAAAACTGGATTGAATCATTAAAAAATTTGAATTTAGTAGCGAATGAAGATCCATACGTCGCTTTTGCAGCTTTGACGCAGGCGCTCCAATTCAAGTGGAATTATGTTCAACGAACTTGTATGGCTAGTAGCACATGTTACGAACGTCTTTCATCGTATATATTCGACACGATCATTCCGAAGTTGACAGGAGTTGATTTAGATACGGGACAACTTGATTCGATAATGATTCCATTACGCTACGGTGGATTAGGTATACTAGACCCGAATAGTAATCCTCTTTCGGAATATGATAGTTCATTACGCATGAGCCAACCTCTACTAGATGGATTATCAGGAAGTGATTTAGAGATTAGATATGCCCAAATTGCGCGAGAAATAAGAATATATAAGCAAGAATCTATCAAAACTCGATTGATGAGGGTTAAATTAAAATCAGCGACTATTAGCGCTTGTCTCGATTTCGCAGCCTGTAAAGGGGCATCTAATTGGCTTTCAGCAAAACCTTCATTAGTACTTAATCACCACTTAAGCAAAAGGCAATTTCAAGATGCTCTGGCATCACGCTATGGATGGAAACCTCCGGACTCACCCATGAAATGTTTGTGTGGACACAATTTTGATATTTGTCATGCTGTTGCTTGTCAGTCCGGTGGTATTCCAACAATTAGACATAACGTGGTTCGTGATATTATTGCTAAAGAACTAGCCGATGTATGCAGTTCAACATCAATTGAACCTCCTTTACAACCTTTGCCTGAAGGAATAGTTTTCAAAAATTCCACAACGACCCTTGATCGTAATTCTAGAGTTGATGTTGCGTGTTACGGTCTGTTTGGGGATAAGACGGAGCGGTCATTATTTGACATTTGTGTTTTCAGCCATCTTGCTCCTTCTTATTCATCTGGCACGACAAGCAATGCTTTTAACTATCACGAGGCTAGAAAAAACTCGAAGTATGGTGAAAGAATAGCACGGTTTGAACGATCGTCATTTTATCCTATTGTTCTTGCCTCCAACGGTGCCCTTGGCAGTACAGCACAGATGATTTTAAAGAAAATAGCAAAGATACGAGCAGATAGAACTTGCGATAATTACAGCGCCTGTATCCGAAATATAAGGAGTAGAGTCGGTTTTGCTTTAGCAAAAATGTCTTCGATGTCTATACGTGCTGCTCGTACGTCGAAAATTTAGTCAGTTAGTCAGCATGGAACAAGACTTAATAACTATTATTTGACTGTATTCTTAAATGTTTGTATTTAAAAAAAATTATAAAAAAAAAAAATTATCATATTGATTTTAATTATTATGTTTAGTTTATAATTATATTAAATACGTAGACTCAGTTAGCTGATTTAATAATTAAAAAAAATTCATATCGATACTACGGACTAAGAAAACATCGTCATAATTCTTCCGTCATAATTCGAAAATTAAATAATGAAAAGGGTCACTGTTATTGACAATTTAAATTATAAAAAATCTCACAACAATTTTTTTAATTGTTAAATTTTGATTTAGCATTATTATGTTTTGTTTATTTTTTAATTATATTAAATACGTAGACTCAGTTAGCTGATTTGATTTAATGTTTTATTGTTTCGAATAAATCTTTTGAAATAATATTCCAAAAGTTATTTATAAATTATAATCCTATGTATTTCTTTTCTCGTTCTGGGCCATAAACAACTTGTTCATCCGTTTTGGTACTTTTGTAGAAAGCCTTTTTAATTCCTTATGATGGAAAACCGTTTTATCTTATAGAATTCTAATTATCTTATTATTTGTTTCAAGTTCATTTATATATCGGAAACAATCATCTTATTTCGTAAAAACAACGAATTGCCAGCACATATTTTCCAAGATGTTGAGGCATTAATATTTCACGAATATTAATGTCCAACAATAAGCGCTACTTATGTCCCAATTCTTTCCAAGGTATTGGGACATTGCTATTCTACGAAACACCATTTAAATTATTTGAATTTTTATAATAAACGGATGTTTTTAAAATATCATTTGATGTTCTACTAACGACGACATCTAAAAATGTTAATCTATAATCTAATTCTAATTCTATTGTCTACTGAATATTTTCATCAAAACAATTTATTGCTCTTAAGATGTCCTGTACATCGATTGTGTTATCACAAATAGCAAACGTATCATTGACATATCTAATCCACACAACAATTCCATCCATCTTAGTGATATTATTTAATTCTCAATTTCTCATATATAATTCACTAATAATTTTGTTCATATACCTCTTCATTAAATTAAAAAATTGTTTTATTTGTACATAAAACAAGCAACTCAGTCCACTCTTCAAAACAAAGTTTAAAGGAATCGTCCGAATTTTCCTCTAATAGTTTTGCGACTAGCTCAATAGCTTTATTTGTGGGCACATTAGTGAACATCTAAACGATGTCAAAACTAATAATCGTTTTACCCTTTGCATTATAGTCACGGATCATTTGATAGAAATGCATTACACCCTTAACGTTGGAAAAATGGAATATATCTAATAATGATTTAATTTTCCTCGCAATTATTTCTGATATGGTATATGAATATGTCATATGTGATGCAATAATATGTCTAGAACAATATTCCTTTTTATGAATTTTTGGGAGTAAGTACAGAGAACCAGAGTTCGCATTTTTTGATAAATAAGTTCTTAAAATGTTATCTATTTTATTATTTATTTTCATCTTTTTCCAAAAATTATAAAATTCTGTCTGTATTTTTAATGTATCATCTCAGTTTAATTTATTAAAATTTGAATTGTTAATAACATCCTTACCTAATTTTATATATTCTACGCTATTCATTACAACAAAACAATTATTTTTTATCAAATTATTTTTAACAAATTACCGAGTCCTTTTTGCTAATTTAGTTTTTGACAATTTTAATGTTTTTGTTTAATTACTCTTGGTTTGAACCTTACTTTAAGAGTTTCTTAAATTTTAAGCTTATGTATTTAGTTTAATTATTTATATAGTTTTTTGAATTAAAACAAGTTTTTTTCGAATTCAGTGGAAATTTTAGGTTCTGAAAATATTATCCTTGGTGTAAAGATATGACCCAAATTTAAGACTTTATCTTGATTAGTACTTAATTCTTGATTAGACCAATTTACAAATTTATCGTAAATTCTGTTTGGGTCACATTCATAGAATCTAACACTTTGAATATACACGTAATGCTTTTGTAAATTGTACAAAAACAAAAACTTTTTAAGGTTTTTAAAAACAATAAGAAATTCAATATAATTACATTTATATTTAAATAATTATTTAGCATTTCTAAATGATTTAAGCTAAGAATATTAAACAAATTTTGAAAAAAATTAACTGATTGATGTTGTAAACGATTAGAAACTGTAAACTCAAAATAAATAGTAAAATTCAAAAGTTGCCTACTTACCTATATGAGAATGTTGAGTCGTTAAAAAAATTTTAATACCGCATGTCAACTTTGCACTTCGTGGAATTAAACTATTTTCTTTGCAGACTCTTAAAAATATAATAGCCATTTTAGATTCCGATCTCTTGATTTCAATTAAAACCACTATTAATTTAGTTTAAATAATTATTATTTAAATAATAATGATAAAAAATTCTGAGAGATTGCCTTTATCAGTCCACAGCTATCACGACTAGCGCAAACACGCCCGTTACCTTAAACGTATTGTAACTGTAGAGAGGGCCCAATTTACACCGATAGTGTTTTCTTCTTCGGGAGGCGTTAGAAAGGCCGGAGATTGTGTTCTGAAGGCAATAGCCAGGATGTTGGCCAATAAGCGCGAAACAGACTATGCGACATGTGTCAAACTTATCCGACGTAAGATAAGCTTCTCCCTTGCGCGATCAACTTCTATGTGTCTTCGCAGCCCCCGCTCAGGATTTCACCGGTTCGAGCACGGACAGCAAATCCATTCGTGTATAACCAGTCGTGGATCCGCTACGGATGGCTGATGATTTAATGAATAGAGTCTTAAATTTAATATTTAATGATTATATTAGGGCCCATTTTCGGGTAACCTTCTAATTGTAATTTTTAATTGTATTTTATAATAAAAATTTGTATTTTTTGACAATTTTTTTGAAAAAGAAAAGTTAATTTACAGAAATTAGGTTCCCGGAAACGAGCCTATAAATGACATTTATTGTCAGAAAGATTGGATGTCTTCTACTTAATCGCAGCATTCGCAGCACAGTGAAGAAGCACGTGGGATCGATAAGCTAATCTTGCGTTTAAAGTGAACCAAAACATCACTATACTTTCCTGATTTAAACCTTGATGATATCGAGGCAATGTCCTTGAGTAGCTTAAGAGCTCGCGGTCCAACTCCTCCTGATGATGAAAAAATTAACGGTATAAATTTGCTTTCTTCCACACTGACAATTCTTTCATTGTATTTGCTGTTTTTGCGATTTTCATTATATTCAAAGGCGGCGAGAGGCGAACTGCTGGCATATGACGGAGCATGTACTGAAAAAACATTGACGTCAAAAAACGTCCGCTTATATCGATTGTCCTGTAGTCCATAACATGAAATGTCTAGGCGCGCATTGTTATTTTTCGTTGTTGAATTATTCATGAATTCTAAGCTGTCTGGAATCTTTTGCAAAGTTGGTTCGACTTCGACGCCGTGACATATCTCTTATAATGCATAAGCGATCGTGTTCCGAATATCGTTGTGACGGATTATTGGTACACCACCTCGTTTACATGATACTTCGTGAATAATGCCATTGTTGTACCGCATATACATGTTTTTTTGAGATCTGGTGGATTTCATCTATATCTGGAACATATGGCATCCCTAAATTCATAAGAATGGAGATGAAAATTATCAACGGCTAGAGGAAGCGCACTTAGCCATGATGAAGCGCAATTCTGAGTAGCATGGTTAATTGCATTACATACTGCTTGTTGAGCCCTTTGTTTGACATCAATTAAGCGGTTCTTGTAAACATTAATTCGTTGACAAGAAATACTTTTTATAACATCTGATTGTACTTGTCGCAGAGTTTCTCCTGTATATTCAGAATCATAAGTATTACAGATTAGTTGTGCGTTTTCATACTCCAGTGTGGATGTGAAAATGGGGTCTAATACGCCTAGACCTCCTAGTTTAAGAGGTGAGGTCAATATTGTCCACCAATCATGATTCAAGGTTCGACTTGTTAAAGATGGTAAAAGCTTGTCTTTTAATATGGTCAACAACGTTGACAAATGCACGCATTCAAATGTTGTATTTCTGAAAAAGTGAGTTCATTTCCATTGTACTGATTTTGTAAGACCGATATAAGATACATGTGGATCAACTTTGGCTATTTCTACTAAACGATCAAGTAGACGAGTCCAACTTTGAGATTTATCAAGTGCAACCGAATCTACATACTCGGTAGTGCCTATAGGAATGCCAAGTATCATAATACCATCCGATGAAATTCCAATTTCTTTCAATGGGCATGCTTGCTTCATTTTAGATAGATGAGTAAGCAATTGTGTGTTCTTAGCGTTAACGAAATATCCATGAAATATCCAAGAACACGAGGAGGAATTTTATCAGTAGTTAATCGAATTGTGAATTCAGCCAAAGTCCCGGCTAGGTTACGTGAATGATTTCCGAAGCCTGTGAGCATACGTTTCCATAGACTCGAATCACATCCTGACGGTCCTGCACTTCCGTAAGTCTTTTTACAAGCTTTGATAATAGCGTCTTTGTCAATTTGCGTGAAGCGTACAGAGTGATGCGTGATCGCTCCATGAATTAGTGATGACAGAAAAGAATCAAGATGTGAATTTTCTGGGATAGGGTGTAGATTTTCAAGCACTTCCTTGACATATGAAGATCCAACCATAACATTAGGGCCTAACGGACCTGACGAATCATTGTTATCAAGAATCGCGAAACTTACAGCAACTTTCCCTCGTAACATTAGTCTAGCATAATTCTTTTTCGAATCCGTCATATGTGAATCTTTTCTAGGTTCACTAAATGCTACTTGTAGGTAATTGGCCTTGTCAAAAACTCTTTATATTTTTTTGTAGACCACAAAGCCAGTATGTTCTCTAATGTTTTTCGAATCATATTAACTTTTTTCGATGGAATTCTTTGGAGAACGCATAGTAAAAAACTGTAGCAGACTTGAGAACAGAGTTCTCATTATTATTTTTTCGTGCAACATCGAAATAGAAGTTTGCGATAGTATCAATTATAGTATTACTTGCAGAACATCGAGGGAGCACCATGATATTTGGCTTTCATTGAATAACCACTTGATATATCCCTTCAATATTACAAATTTCTAAGTTATTAGAAATTCCATTATTCACAGATACAATCTGAGAAACATCAGTAATTACTGTTCTGTTTGTATGATCTTGATATGCATTTATTTGTGAAGATTCTGCTTCTATAGCGTGTCTGTATTAGTTTCCGGAATTCCAGTTAAAATACATACATCGGACCCTCCTTATCTATATCTTCCTGATAGCGCATCCAATATGACGACTGGTCTCTCCCTAAGAAGTCATCGCTCCTACTCGCTTTTCGTCCCCCGTCACAACGGTAATCACGGATATCGTGCGTTCACCATCGCTGCACCACGCCTTTGGAACAAACTTCCTCGAGACACAAAATCATTGACGTCGCTTAAACACTTCAAAGCTTCCTTGATCGCCATACTTCTTGCAAACGAACTAAAATAACACTTTCAGCCGCAATCAATTCAATAACTCTACATACAAGTTTAAACACTCATCGGACGTAAACTTGTCTTTTAATTTTTATAGTGGGCCTGTAAATGGTTCTATTTTACCATAACGGTCACTCTAAATAAATTCTATTCTATTCTATCGGACGATGTACTTATATCCGTCTTATTGATACATCCGTCCACTCTACATGTTGTGCATTTTCGACCGCCCTTAACACATTTGCAGTTTTTGCATTTTGCAGCCTATCCATTGCAATGACAGCATTTCAATACATTGTCAGGACGTCCTTTAGGCATTGGATGTGTATATATTAATTGTAAAAGTAGCTTTAATCAAGAATTTTTTAACCAATATTTTTTATATTAATAGTAGTGTCTGATCGAGAATATTTCTCGTTAAATTTTTTTTGTAATATTTATCTAAGAATACTCAGTGCTTTGATCTGAAAGCTGGACGATCTGACAGCTGAACTATCTGGAAGCTGGACGATCTGAAAGCTAGACGATTGTAAAAAATGTATTTTTATACGATTGTATAAAAATAATAAAAAATTAAATTTTGTTATTAAATAACTTAAATTATTATTTCAATATGCTGCTTATTTACGAAAACTTAAATACATCTAAGATAAACATTAGGAAATATTATATATTTGATAAAATTCAAAATAAAATGAAAATAGCAAACAATTATAAAGGGAAAGATAAAATTAATAAAGATGTGTATAAAGAACTTACTAAATTAAAGGATAACTATATAATAACAACTATTGATAAAGCTAGTAATAACGTTGTCTTCATATGCAAAAAGCTTTATTATGATATACTAATAAAAGAGGTTAATTTTAATGATTTAAATGTAAATCCAACATATGAACGTAGTGAGTTGAGTTTAGAAACAATTATTACAAGTCACTGTTCTATAATGGATAAAAAGGGTATAAAGGTTGAATTAGATAATAAAACTATACCTATATTATATTGGAATCCAAAATTACATAAAAATCCAATAAAACCTAGGTTCATATGTAGTGCGTTTAAATGTACATTAAAACCACTTTCTGTCTATATGAATAAAATACTTAAATTGTACTTGATTGCATCTGCGAGCTGAAATTTTTCCTTAATAATAATAAAGTGGTTAATAATACTTAAAGTAATTAAACACTTCAAGAAATATTGTAGGATAATCGAAATTAATATTAGTATAAAACACTATCTCGGTATTCCACAAAAGAATTTTTAGAACAAACAAAATGAATAAATTTTCAGAATATAAATACGTAAGATTTTAGTACGCTTTTCCTAAAATAGATGACATATTAAAATTTACAAATTTGCATGAGCATTCATGCATAATAATAACAATTTCTTGGCAAGAAAAAATAAAAGTTCACGAGATTTTTTTATCAACCGCAATTCAGTGTGTCAGGTCGTTGATGCAGTGTACGAACCAAGCTACTCTAGACATAGCAATCATGGGAGACAGCCCAGAGTTCTCTGTCAGATAGCCTAAGGCGTTCTTCGGCCAGTTTCGAGATTTGATCTCTCCACCGGTATCTAGGTCTAACTCGAGGTTTCTTTACAGAGAGTTCGGCCTGGAAAACCTATCGAGGAAGGCGATCCCTAGGCATCATAATAACGTGTCCTAGCCATCTCAACTGACTTTCTTCGATGTAGAGAAGCAGCGACTATACCCCGAGTACATCCCGGATGACCGAATTCCTAACCTTATCTCTAAGGCCAATACCGACCATACCGCGAAGGAACCTTATTTCGGTCGTCTGTATCCGAGATCTTATTTTTTTGGTCATAACCCAAAGCTCATGATCGTAGGCTAAAAAAGTGACGAAGATTGCATGGTATACCGAAAGCTTCACCTGAAGACTAAACTCCCGCTTTACCACGACATACATGTAAACAGAAAGCATTGGTGCGTTAGCTACACAAATCCGCATCTTAATCTCCTTAATGTTCATGATGTCACTCGAGAACAATACCTAAGATACTTGAAGTACTAACCACATCAGTAAAAACATTTTCCTCAATCCAAGTACTAACCAACATGAAGTACTAACCAACATCCATGTTGTTTGGCATTCTGTCGTAAATTGATCATTATAAGTCCTCAGGATAAGAGCCCAACAAGACAACATCATCTGCAAAAAGCATAGATCGTATACTGATGAAATCGAACTGAACACCGACATCCGACAGAGCAGCCATATCGTAATTTTCTCCATGTAATTAATTGTCTATGTAATTCCTAGTTATATTTTATATAATATAAAATATAACACATATATTATATATATGTAATATATATAATTATATAATTTTCCAGGTAGTCTAATTCTTAATTAAACTAATATTAATGATAAAGAAGGTGTATATCTAGATATGAACATTAAATTAACATAAGTTAAAACTACTATTAATTTATATCGTAAAAATGACATATTTAAATTCACAAGAAACATATTTTTGCATGAGCATTCGTGCATACCATATAATATAAAATATAATACATTAAATAATAAAATTAAATTAACATTAAATGAACATTAAATTAACATTAACTAAAACTACTATTAATTTATATTGTAAAGATGACATATTTAAATTTGCAAGAAAAATATTTTTGCATGATCATTCATGCATACCATATAATATAAAATATAATACATTAAATAATGAAATTTTAAGAATTGCAACAATATGTAATTGCATTGTCTTTTTTGAAAATAATTTAAATAAGTAACTATATGCAAATTAAAAACTAGGTAAAAAAAACTATAAATATAAAATCAAACAGAAAATAGTAAAATGTATATCAACAAAATATTAATAAGAAAACAAAAAATTTAAAATACGATTTTTTGAAGTTAGTCACGCACAGAGAGAGTAAATTTACCAGTAAAAAATACTAAATAATTAATATGATCTTAACTTATTAAACAAAATTGAGGAATAAAAGAAAATATTTCAGAATGGGATATTAAGTTGACAATTGATTATCTCAACAATAGTAGCTTATTGATAAACCTTTATCATACTTCATTTCTTTTTACTAGTCCACTGTGGGGCCAGACTTTGACTTCTGTATATTTTCTTCATAACTGATGTATATACGGGAATAATTTCCCTAGCTTCGGACGGTTTTGCTTTTAAATAAACATAAGCGGTTGTACCCCGACCTTCAATAGTTGAAATCTTTAAATCACCAGTAAAATATCGAGCGTATAGTCTGCTGATTGGCAATCCACAACCAAATCCAGCTATCGGAGCCACACCGGTAGTATGCATAGTTGAACAAATGTTATTTTGATGTAATAGATTTATATTAGCGGTCGTGAACAGATACTGGAATAAACCGTATGACAGTGAAAACGGGAATCCACCTCCTGAATCGTTAATTAAAATAGTAATATCTTCAGTACCTTTGTATATTTTCACGTCGATAGGTCTATTTGCTATCTCTGTTTCAACCATATTTAAAAATTGTGTAAGTTGATTTTTCTGTGCTGCATCAGAGTAATCGGCAATGTTAAGTTGCTGTTTGACTACAAACTCAGAATGCTCGATTACGGCACGCATTGCATTTTTTAAAACCTCAAATAAAATAAGATGTAGATGTGTCCTTGGATAAGCACATGAAATTGTTTGATTGCTTTCCACAGTGTTGATCTCTTCCAGATTTATATTAGGTGAATTAAATCGGTAGGTTTGTTCGCAAACTTCTTTTGAATTGCGATATGCCTCTTTGACAACTTCGTTTATAGCACAGTTTGGATCTATATATGAATATTTAGAATCGATATTGTGATGATCATCGTTTACAGCTTGATACGCTTCGATATTTAACCGCATTATCATCCGAAGGCTAATTCTGTTTAAGAGAAATCGGTCCATAAATGTTTGAATAGGAACGGTCAGAAATGAAATATTATAGTTTTATGTCAATACTGATGAACGTATTAACATGTATATAGAGCTGCAATACTAATAGTGGATTTATGCTATTTTTTGATTACAATGAATACCCATGTATTTTATTCTGATTTTGTATAATAATTATATCAGGTCAGCTAACTGAGTCTACGTATTTTATACAATATAAATTAAAAATAAAATAAATAATTATAAATAATAAATCATTATATAAGATTTTATAGAGTTTATATAAAGTTAAAAATTAAAATACAAATCAATTTTTTATGAATTGACAGATATGTAATATTTAATGTATCAGAATAACAATTAGATACCATCAGGAAAAATTGCTAGTTATCATATTTAACTCCCGTATTCCTCCAACTAACATAGTCGCGGGCCCAATGCATACTAATGACGTATTTCCTCTGATGAAATTTGATTATATAGTGTATTATATTAGAGTATAATATTATTTTAAATTTTATTATTTTCCATATATTAAATATAGCATAAATATTCATATATTTAAATATTAGCATATCTTAACTAAACTTTAACGGGATATTATTAATATATAAAATGTATACTTTTGTATGATTAATTTAATAATTTAATAATTTTACATTATTAATAATTAAAATTATAAAATTAATAATGAGACAATTTTATTTTATCACACTGCTTCTCATCCTCGGGTATATAAAAATGCAAGTTCATAAAAAGAATTAAATGAATTCTACGAACAAAGTGAGCTCAACGATGCTAATCTAAAATTTTGTTTATTCTGTCAATCTTAGATAAAACTCTCAATTAATCAGATTAGCCACGTATTTTATATTATTTATATACTAAAAATAATGCTAAATAAAATAAATAATAAAATGATAAAATAATTATAAATAGTAAATAATTATTATAAGATGTTATATAATTTATATCTATTGAAATTTATAAAGATCAATTTTCATGAATTGACTAATTAATCGTGCTTTTCTAAATGCTCTCCAAACCGTCGTTTGCTTTGTTGTTCGTGTATATTTCCGTATGCTGTTAAGTATTTACGGGATTAAGATACAATTGTGGATCAAGATCAGATGCCTTAGTATTAAATTTTGCAGAATTGTAAAGAAAAGCAGGAGCGTGTATGAGATTTAACATGGCATAAATAATGAGAGCACTGTTTTACGTTGGCAAGAGTCGCCACTAGTATCGTAGATCACTTTGAAGACATTGCAATTCTATTCAATAAGACCTGAGGGCATTAATAATAACAATAATATCGGCCTGCGATATGGTGTCACACCGATTGCCGACAAAATACGATAAACTCGCCTAGACAATTCCCGTCAATATTACCGATTGACGAATGTTGTAAAGTCAGAAGAGCGTATACAGCATTGAATAATCTGGATAAGCATTACATTAAAGTAATGGAGAGCAATGAAGTTATATTAGTTATATTATATCCCCATGATTATTCGTAAGTTCTCGAGACCAAAGTATCCACGTTGCTCTCTCACCTTCGTCTCTATCCCATCACACTCTACCCGCCTCGCCTCATATACACGGAACTCTTCCATATTCTCCCTGTCTTACCTGCCGAAGTCTCATCTGTCCTCATGTCCTTGCCCAACAAAACCTCACCTGCGATCCCCTGCCTACCCTCATTCTTAAATCAATATGCTCATCGATATCCCCTTTCTTCACCACCTTGTTTAACTCCTCCATTCGCAGTCGTATCTTTCCATCACACTGGAAATCCGTTATCGTTGGTACCCTCCTTAAGAAACAGTCGCTCGACCACTCACTTCCTTCGAGCTATCACCCCATTTCACTCCTCCCTATTCTTTCTAAGCTTTTTGAACGCCTTATCTTAATACAGATCAACGTTTATCTCTCTTCATCCAATCTGTACTCTCCTTTCCAATCTGCTTTCCGCTTAAATCACTCCACCGAAGTTGCAAGTATAAAAATTTACCACGACTTACTCATTTATCGTAACAAGGCTCTATATAGTGATCTTATCTCCATCGACCTCTCCTCCGCCTTCAACATCGTCGACCACTCCATCCTCATTTATCACCTTCGTTATAATTACGGCTTTTTTCCTCCTCCGTAGCATGGTTTGCCTCATATCTAACCGACCGTTCCTTTCGCGTTTGTTTCAATTCATCATAATCCCATCCCTATTTTCTGCGGGGTCCCACAAGGTTCATTTCTAGGCCCCTGCTTTTCTCTCTTTTGCTTGGCGATCTATCTCCGTTTATCAAACATTACTCTTTTAACGTCATGAAATACGCCAATGATATCATCATCTATGATCATGCACCCGAACATCGCATACACGATATCGACATTTCTGTCTCCAACTGTTTTTCTTCTATCTACAAACGTCTCTCCTGGCTTCGTCTTGTTCTAAACCCAGACAAGTCCAAAATAATGTGGATCATCCCCCGTCAACCTAGCATATCTCCTCCCCCTATAACTTTGCCTCATCAATCATCCCCATATTCCACAATCTCACTTTCTTAGGATCCCATTTAGATGATTACCTTTCCCTTAAATCCTTCATCCGCGACAAGGTCCGCTCGTCTAGCTGAATTCTCCGGAAATCCACCGTATCGACTCCCTTATCAACTTACGTTTTTGTATGTCTCTTCTCTCAACGCTTCTATTCTCTAAAATCGATTACCTCCTCGGCCTTTTTCCCAATTATCCAAAATTCATCATCTTTCCCCTACAACACATCATCAACTCCGCCGTTTGAGTGATCCCGTCTCCGTCGCTTCGACCACACATCAACATATCCTGCCCAACTCTCCTGGTCCACAATCCTCATCTGCATCAAACTCCGCCGTTTCGAGTGTTCCTACGTCTCCGTCGCATCGACCACACATCCACATATCTTGCCCAACTCTCCTGGCTCATTATCCACATCAGCATCAAACTCCGCCTTCTTCTCGTCACTTTTCGTCTCATCGCTGTCAGATTCCCATTGTTCATTAACCTTCCTTTCTTTGACGACACTTGCCTTACCTCTCTATCGCTACGTTCTCGTCATTCCCTCTAATTCCAGGTTTCCAATTACTCCAACAACTACGGTCTCCGATCCTTCCTCGTCGCCGCCTCACTCGCCTGGAATCAGCTCTCTCTCGACGTCCACCGCGCTCGCTCCTTTATTGCATTCAAATGCCTCCGTTTCCATCTTCTCGACACACGAATTTAAATAAATCAGATCAGTTAACTGAATCTACGTATTTTATATTATTTATAAATAAAAAAGATGTTAAATAATTATAACTAATAAATAATTATATATTTATTATAAATACAATATATAAAAGGTCAGATCAGATAACTGTGTTTACGTATTTTAATATATATGATTAATTGATTAATATAGATAATAACCTTTATTAATTATTAATAGTATAATTAATATTAAATTATATTATGTATTTATAATAATGATTTATATTCTTAATTAAATGATCAAATGTAGCTTTATGATAAGAATGGATATATAACTAACTCAAAAAATATGCAATCACACAAGGTGGTAGCACTTGCATGGCTGTATATTCTAAGGTATTAAAGAATCGCCATTTTACCAAATTAGCAGACTAGACATGAGTATAATAGATGAATAATAATTTGGTAATTACTGGTTTCGTATAGGAGAAACAATCTTATAATTAAGACTGTTAATTATTTATACAATTACGCAGATCAGTAAATATTGAATTAATTAATATCACTCATTTTTGATTAGAATTTTAATTTGTAACAAATTTTATTTAAAATTTTAAAATTACGAGTTTTTTGATTCGATTTTTTAAATTAAAATTTTAAAAGATTTAAAAAGATGTTAAGATTATTAAATAGGATTATTAAATAATAAGATTAATAATAAGAATTAATAATAAGATTATTAAAAATATTATTAATAAGATTATTAAATAAGATTTTAAGATTAAAGATTTTAAGATTTTAAAGATTTATTAAAAAGATTTTATTTAAAATTACGAGTTTTTTTGCTTCGATTTTTAAATTAAAATTTTAAAAGTTTTAATAAAGCTTTCGAAGGAATCCCAGCTCTAAACTTGCATAATCAATCACTTTTTATTAATTGCTTAATTTTAATCAATCAATTTTGATTAGAATTTTAATTTGACAAAAAATGATCAAAATTCAACAAAAAATAAGCAAATTTGATTTGCTTATTTATGATATTTACTTTGTTTAAGTCACAAACACATTATTTAAATTTAAAGATTAAAAGATTTTATTTAAAATTACGAGGTTTTTGCTTTGATTTTTAAATTAAAATTTTAAAAGTTTTAATAAAGCTTTCGAAGGAATCCCAGCTCTAAACTTGCATAATCAATCACTTTTTATTAATTAATTAATTTTAATTAATTTAGTAAATTAATTATCAATTAATTAATATTAATATTAATATTGATAAATTAATTTATCAATTTTGTAAATACGATGAATATATGAGATGTTAATAAATTTTTTACGTTTGGCATCCAGTATTTAATGTTTTTTTATAATTTACCTACTGTATTTATCAATTGATGTTGGCGTCCATGTATCGATCATTGACAGATAGATCGGCCACCAACATCATATGAGATAAAAATTATTTAAAGCTGTAATATATCAATTCGGCGTTCATATCTTCTGATGTTTTTAGCTGTTGATTTCGTTGTTTGTATTCCATCATTCCACATGCTAACGAATACAATACATGCTTATGTCTGTCCAGTATAACTTTAATCACTTTGAAAAGTTTGTCTAAATTTTCAGACGTGTGGTCATTACGCTCTTCAAAGTACAGTACATCTTCAAAGGTCGAGCAGTACAAGGAGCAAATATGATTAACAGTACTAATCTGTGACATGTCCCTAGGTAAATTGTTCATTTCTTTGATCATACCAGCCAGTCGGCGTAGAATTTCATATCGCAGGAAATCGTAGTATTCTTGTATATGTGAAACATTGCACAGCTTATGAAAATTTTCTATTGTAAGCGGCGTTGGAGCGATTTTCGAGTAATCGTCAATCTTTTTCCAGGTAGCTTTACTTATGCCGTTGAGAGTCAGTGTCCTTCGAGCATGGACAATGATGCGTAATAAAGTCGACATTTGAAAATAGCCCAATTGAATAAGCTCTATCAAAATATCTAAAGTAAAAAAGTAAAGCTTTATAAATGTATGATATTAATTTATTATTTTGATCGCACTGAAAAAATTATGTCAGTGTCAATTATCGGAGGATCAAAGCGCTCAATGGAAACACGTATTCCTGCTACAGATTAAAAGATAAGGGGTGTTTCTTCTCAGTTTTTGATCTAGAGCACGGAGGGAGAAGTACCTCCCGTGCCAAAATTGGTAAACTCTGTTATAGTGAAGACTGTCCGCAAAAATCTCCTCAGGAGATTTTCGGCGTAAAAATCTCCTAAAAATTTATTCACTCCTAAAATGAAAAATTTCAAAGAAAATATAATCATATGAATGTAATCATAAAATTATAATCATAAAAATGATACTTGCTTTGAGCTTTGTTCCCCACTTTCCTTTATTGCTCCTGATTACCTAAATTGCTTCACTACCTAAACACTACCTAATAGTGTATAATATTGATTCACTACCTAAACACTATTAGGTAGTGTTTCTACGCTAGCCAATAGTGTAGAAATATCCTTCATAAGCCATATTTTCCTTTATTGCTCCAGAATATATTTTCTTTGGAATTTTTCATTTTTTTCATTTTCAGGAGATTTTTACGCCAAAAATCTCCTGAGGAGATTTTTGCGCTCAACGGTTTCTTCTCAGTTTTTGGTCTCGAGCACGGAGGGAGAACTACCTCCTGTGCCAAAATTGGTAAACCCTGTTATAGTGAAACTTCTACAACATTTCTAAAGACAGAACCTTTTTAATAAGTTCCTGAGAGAGTTCACTGTTGCTTACAAAAATAGAATTTTATTCAATTCAATAAGATATTTTTAGTCTGAGGTTCGCATTTCCTTCTGCACCTCAGATATCGCGGCAGCCTATTTAGAATTTTTCGAGAAGAACTTAACAGATTACGGAACGACAACTTTCAAGCCTATTCAGGCTTCTTTAAAAATAAACAATTTTCAGTCCTTTATGTCAGAGGAAGATGTAAGGGATCTAGAATCTACTTATAAAGTACATAACATACGTTCTATCACGGGCAGAAACAGCCTACAATTACCAGTTGATTTTGCTCAACGTCGGTTGACCAGACTGAATGCCTATCAAACAGTATGTAACCCATTTCTGGGGCACAATTTGTCATTCACACTTATAGACTCCGATCACCTGACGTACCCCCCCATTGTAATGGATGTCATCAATTGGGGCATCGGGCTTCTAATTGCAAGTGGACCCGGACATATGGGGTCTGCGGATCATCTGATGTTCATTTGGGGAAAGTGTGTATTGCCTCCCATTTTTCCAACTGCGGCGTTGAACATCCTTCTTGGTTTTACAAGAACCGTGAGCTTCTGGAACTTATTTTAGGTAGTGGCTATGAGCATTTCTTGCCTTAACCCTTCTCAGTCTTCCTTTTGGAATATATTTAAGAGAGAGAAGTTTGTCTGCTTAAAGGAGAGAGTATTGGGTTGGATCAGTAGCATAGGCCTTGACAAATTTACTATTATAAAGATATAAATTATAAATTATGATATATATATAAATTAATTCAGGCAGTCTTATCTTTAATAAAACTGATATTGACGAAAAGATATATATCTAGATATGAACATTAACGTCAATTAAAACTACTCTTAATTTATATCGTGAAGATGACATTTAAATTTACAAGAAACATATTTTTGCATAAGCATTCATGCATACCTAACATTAAATGTAATACATTAAATATTAAAATTTCAAAATAATAATATCAATACATTAAACAATATTGGTAAAATAGTTTTTATAGCTCTTTACAGTATATGTTCAGTTGCAGTTAACTATAAACTATAACTAAACTAACTATATTGTTATGGTTATATAACTATACTATATAGTTATACTATATAACTATATTGTAATATTTAACTACATAAAACTATATAACTCTTTACTGTATATTTTCAGTGTCAGTTAACATTTAACTATAGCAGTTAACAGTTTTTATCAATGAAATACATGTTTCTGCATAACTCTAAGATTCAATAAGTGAACAAATTTACCCAGGTAGCCTTATTCTTAATAAAGTTAATATTTATGATAAAGAAGGTATATATTTAGATATGAACATTAAATTAACATCAACTAAAACTACTTTTAATTGATATTTAATGAAAGTAGTTTCAATTAAAACTACTTTTAAATTTGTTAAATAAGCGAACAAATTTATCCAGTTAGCCTTATTCTTATCACTATAATTTATTAGGTAACCAATTGTTTTAAGACCCATTGTTGTTCTAGATGAGCAATTGGATTGTATTAAAGTTTCTTGTTTCTTTCGTCATAACTTATACTGTGGTTAGGAATCGAAAATGCTGGGCAACGTACGCTTCGGAGCTTCAAAAAACTACGAAAAAACACTCAAATCAACAATTAAAACTGGACTTTCTGGAAAGATCAGAAAAATCAACCAGAAAAATTGACAACTTTTGAAAACACACATATTTACATATTGTTAACTGTTCTTAATCGGGAAATTGAGGAGGTTCCTCCAATAAATAAAACTAGTTAATCTAGTGAACGTCACCCCTTCTATTCCAATACAGAAAAACCAATACTTTAATGAATTCCTTAGGAAATTCATAAGCTTACAACCTAACAGAATCATGATTAATTCCGCCAAAGTAATGAATAATTACTATAGAATTTCCTTTGTTTCTTATGACATAGCAACCTACACTAAATTCTTTAAAGAAAATTGTTCCAACAAATTGGTATCAAAACCAATTATGGCATCTGTAAAGATAACAAATATACTTCCCGATCTAGAAAAAGATGATTTTGAAGAGCAGAAAAAACGTTATTCTCTACAAAATATTCGTTTTATTAAGAATAGAGAAGATCAAAATCTCTCAATTGCATTTGCGAACATTGACGAGGACAACGCTTATATCCTATCGAACTCTGCATCCAATCCGATTATGGGTTGCAATCTGAATTTCATAGTTGCAAGCACAGACAACCTCACGTTTCCACACTCTAATATCTGTCACATGTGGGGACACTGGAGCTCAACCTGTGCAAAAAAAAGAACTTGCGGTGTCTGTGGATCAGATAATACAGACCATGACGCACAGTACAAGCTTGATCGCAGATGTACTAACTCTGGACTCAAACACCCTTCTTGGTCAAAAAAATTCTCAGTTTTCAAAGATTACGTGAGCAGACATTCAATTAAAAAGAACATACACTCTCCCCCACTAGGACAAATACAATGTGTGGCTCAACAGGAATTAATGTGGAAGAGATGTTTAGTTTCTTTAGATCGCTTCAAGAAACAGCACGATCAATCTAATCGCTGATTGCCAATCTGACGACAAATACACCTCTACAATATCCTCTCTTCCGGTTGTCATGCCTTCTAAAAAGAGAGCTAAATCAAATCTTCCTAATATTGATTCTAAAAGAAGATCCACATCCTCCTCCAAGAAACAATTGCCTTCTTCCAAGACAGTGCCTCCGATTAAGATATACAAACAGCAATCATACCTTTGGAGAGTGGCAGACGCGGTAGCCGACATGAGAAATGCAAATATTGCCCGTGGGCAAGTATCTCTAGCTTGCCCCGCTGGGTGTTGGAAGGGCAACCTTCTCACATCCGGTTCGGACTAGGAGGATGCATGAGGCATATCACTCCAGATAACTTAACACAATGCAAAGTAATCAAGAGCCTTTTTCACTGAATATCCTTCAGTGGAATTCGGGAGGTGCTTCCGCCCTAAGCCTTCGATCTGGTAGAGATGCAGATTTTATAGTCCTTCAGGAGACGCGGTCTATCTGGCTCCCCCAGGACATTACTCGATTTATTCCTAAGCACATCTACACCCATTATACTCCGTACATAACCCCACCTCACTCTCTTCTTCTCAAGGTCTTTTAACCTTAGTTAAATGCTCCTTAAGATCTTCCCTCCTTCTTAACTATTCTTGTCCAGCCCTATCTTGTTTAGCTATATCACTTCGTAAGAACGGTAAACGCATCAGCATAGCCAATATATATATATCCGGCCAGGAGAAATTCACAAGAACCGTGACCTCCTGAATCGTACATTTGGTAGCGGCTATGACATGTTACTTTGTGACTTCAACGACAGAACTAGTCGTTGGATTAATGCAGCACTTCGCAAAACCAGGAACGACTATCTTGTCTACAAACCATTTTCCCCCACCTTTCATTGTTCAACAACTAATTCTCTCCTTGACATTTTACTGCTACATAAGTTGTAGTTGTTGAAACCCATCTGTACTGAGCAATCGCGACAACAACAGACCATCTCTCATGATCTAATTCGCTGCCGGATAGAGGATGATACGTTGCTTAGAAGGAGGTTTCACTTTATTTCTATTAGAGTGGCCTTCTTTCAGGCAGCTGTCCAACTCTTTCCCAGAATTGAAAATGAGAGTTTGACCAAATTTAATTCCTATCTCTGTTCGCAAGCTACCGCGTTCCTATCGACGATCTATAAAGGTCGAATATACAATCCCATTCCAACAAAACTCAAGGTACTAGCTAAAATGCTACATCTTCCAAATCTCTCTGTTTCCGCCAGACAGACCCTCTCGAATAAATAAGGAGCACTAGATATAGGTTCCAGCTGAGTGAGGATAGTGCGAGCATTGCTCGTCTTAACCTTTATCAGTCTTCATTTTGGGAGATATTCAAGGAGAAATTTGTCTGCTGGAAGGAGAGAACATTGGGTTGGATAGGTAGCATAGACCTTGACAAAGTTTTATAAGAGTCACTATCACTACATAATTATGGAGGCACTCTATCTTCCCAACCAATCCCGCCTTGAGGTGACTTCAGAACAGGGAATTATCTGTCACAGATATTTTAAACTCCTACGGGCCACTTTCGGGAACCTCCAAATCCCACGCGCCATTATCTACTCGGGTCAGTCAGCTTTTGACAGGCAGTCAGAGAAAGGAGGTCGCTATCACAATGCTATTAGCCTCCCCGTTCGATATTGCTGGCGTAAATATTAGCCGACGTGTATTTTTACCCAAAAAGAAATCAATTTCTTGTCCTAAAGATCTGCGACCCATTTCGATTCAAAACTCCCTCATCTCCATTTACGAAAAAGAGCTTGCGCAAAAATCCGCGACCATCTAAGTAGGCGAAATTTAATCCCACCAGGATTTTCATTGGTACGTAAAAGATCGCTCGGTCCATTCGGCAATAGGTGAAGTGTATCAGTTTTGTCAAGATAACAGTCATCAGCTTGCTGTAGCTGTCTTTCTCGATTTTTCTGCGGCATTTGACCGCATTTCCATTCCTTCTGTTATTTCTTCTCTCAGGTCCCTTGGGTTGCCTGCGAAAATTGCTAACAGGGTGGAAATATTGTTGTATACCAAGTGATTCTTATATGAAGACGACCCTGATGCACATCAGTTTTACCCTATTACGGGTGTGCCTCAAGGATCCCCACTTTCTACAATCTTGTATCTTGTTGCCTCCATTATACTCTACAAAAAAATTCCAACGGAATCAATATCTAGTGGTATACGCCGATTATACCACAGCCATGTCCTCTGAACGCAGCTGCAAAGATGTAGTCTCTGACATCAGCCGTTTCCTTTTAAGATTAAAATACCAGCTACCCATATTCATTCTTGTTCTCAATTACTCTAAATCGCAGGTGGTCTTCTTTCATGAGATTTCATGAGATTAGCACAGAGTGCTAATCTCTTTTTAAGAGATTAGCATTCTCTGCGCTCTCCTCCATTTTGACTAATCAACACCTTTCTGTCTTCACGAGTCGAGTAAAATACCGGGGGTTCACCGTTGCGCTTAAGTGGTCAGCTTAAGCTGATATGAATATACTCTAACGTATTCTGAAGATAGCTATGTGGGCCCTGAAACGGGCTCAGCATCTGTTATTGAATTGGAAAACCCAAGTGCGCCTCTGGAGTACTTGGGCTATCTCGAGATTTGTCTTATTTTCAAGAGGACGTCCTCCAGAACAAAGACTAAGGCTTCTCAAGATCCTCATCTCGCCATTACCGAGCATGATAGGACATATTAGCTTAAGAAGATAAATTGGAATTGAGTCTAGCTGTGAATACGAGTTATTCAGGATTAGATGAAACCTTCTCAATGAATAAAGGTAGAAGATGGAACAATTCAGGAAAGAATGGGAAGTTTGTTACAGAATATGGCAAGTGAAAAGTGATACTTTTGGACAGTGATTGAGAAGAATTTCCTGTAGTATCAAGTTCGAAACACGATATGGAGGAACTTTTACTTTTGGAGGAACTTCCAACAACTTATATTTGCGAGACGAGCTTCTCTACTTTGACTCTATTAAAAACGAAGTCGCGGAACAGACTTGAACCCAGCAATTATATGAGACTGGCGTTATCGAAGTTGGAGCCACGGATTCAACAATTGATAAATAAAAAAAAACATCTCATTAATTGAAATTAATTATATTATAATAATAAATAATCATTTATGTACGAAACTTTTATTGTAAAATCATTTATTTTGTTTCTCAGATGTATCCAAATTACCAATAAGTTTTTTTACCTTTCGTGAGGACTTAATTTACTTGTGATCTGTAAAATTAGTATCATTTTGTGAGAAAATGTTTGGGTTGGGTCACGATGTCACTAGGCGGAACAATGTTGGGTCCCTGTTCAAAAAGGTTAAGAAACACATGGTTATAGGAAGACACAAATTTATACTGCAAGAATGTTAAAGATTTCTGATGAATAAATCAATGATGATAGCGTCGGTGACAAGATGGTCAAGATGATGTTCATGAGTACAAGGATCTTCGCAGCGTCTGAGATGTCGTAAGTAAATTCGATGAAGGTGACGAAGATATCGTTTAGACATGCGACAATCAGAGTCAAACCAAGGAGTATGATGAGATCGTTTCATAACGTGCAAACGGATAGGAAGAATACAATCAAAGATAGTTGTCAACTAGGAGTCAAATAAAGAGGATAACTAGTTAGTAGTTAGTTGTGAACTTAGCGATGGGGTGAGGGAGGAACGAGATATTGCGTAAATAAGTTCATCGGATTGTAATTTGTTCCATGAACGAGAGGAGAACGCTATATTAGATGGTTGAACACCTAGATTTAGGCATAAAAACAGTAGAAAGTGATCAGAAAATCCGGGATTATAAATGGAAATAGAATAAGTCAGATCATGATTAGAAGGTAAATCAATGAATTCGAGAGTTCCACCAATAATATGAATTGCATGAATCGGTATTATGGAGTAATTGCAATCATTGAAGGAGGTTATTAGTTTTATTGTATAAGGATGGGAAGGACGATCTAAACGGATTTTAAAATCATCAAGTACAAGAATAATGATGTGAGTGAGTGATGTGTGTGAGTATAAATCAGAGAATTCAACAAAGAAAGAGGTGGAAGGTGTACTGGAACTGGACGGCATATGATAGCGAGTTTAAAAGAGATGGCATAAATGAAATTTGACAAAGAAGGAGTTCAAACGTTTTTGGAATAAAAGTCGCACGGATCTGTTTTAAGAGAAGAGGACGACGAGAGAAGGCAATTATGCCACCGTGATAAGAGAAGCGTCACATTCGCTAGGAAAGTGAGGGCCTTATCGACAACTAAGTAACCTAATAATCGGATATGCTTAATAGCAAGGTCATCGCTATCACAATGACAGGATTCAGTAGTATAGCAAGTCCAGAGATTGTTGAAGAAATAGGTTAATAATGAGATCGACTTTATGAATGACGGAGCGGATTTTAAGAATGCTAAGGCAGAATAACGAATTAGTAGAATGGGTTTCAAGACAAGAGGCCATTTGTGAGACAGTAGTAACTGTGGAATTGAGGAGTTGAAAATATTGCAATTAGCTATTGGAACTTGACCTAATGTTTATGTTTGGCCATATCATGCTGATGTGCTATAGTTGTTAATTGTGATTAACTATGGAAGCATGAATACTGGTTGGTGAACTCTGATGAAGTATTTGTCAAACGATTTAATCGTATTAATAAATATGAAGTTCCCGTCGAACAGGCTAAGATAATACATGCAAATTATCATACAAAGGAAAAATGGGATTGAATACACGATATCTACAAGATACTTATCAAGGTGGCTGCCAGACACTACCGGATGTAATGATAACTATGGATTGAATTACGAAAATGCAACTCTTTCAAAATCTCTTAGAAGTGCAGATGACTTCTATACACGGCCCCTAGAAAATAATAAGGGTATTACAGATAATCAATCTGTCCAAAACGAAACTAATTACAATAATTTAACTTAATTTGATCATATTGAATTCCGACGAGCCTCTCGAAAGTGTCTTTCATATTTGTCTAATTATGTAGTTGGGGTGAATGATGTGTAATAGTTTGCTAATTGTGATTAACTATTATCTATTTTAGATGTTTTGAATAAAGCCATATATTCTCTTATTTTATCATCCTATTACACTTTCGGTACAATTTATTCAAAGCATCGTTCATGGACAAGCTTCTCAAGCCTCCGTTCTTGAGCTGACTCCGGATCAAGGCAATTGTTCGAAATAATGGATACACTGGCACAGGGGTTTTGAAGCTTTTATATGTACTCTTACCGATGTCAATGACGCTCAATAACTCGATCTACCTATAAATCATGATTCATCTACTATATTTGAACTAATTGACGGATGTGATACGTACAATACAGCAATATAATTGCTTAAAAATACTTTTAACAAACCAGCAAGTCATGTATTTATGCGCCACTGATTGCACATCCTACGACTCAAACTAATGATCAATTTATACGTTCACTTGAATCACTTGGAAAACAAATTGCTTTCAAAGCAGTGTCAGCAGTAGAGCATCGAGATTATTTTTTACGTGATACTTTTGTAACCGGATATCGTCACAAGTAATTTGAGAACTCTATTGGAATTGCAAACTCTTACGAAAGAAGCATACAATAACGCACGTATAATTAAATATGCACATAATCAAACATTGCTTTTCGATCAAGTTATTTCATTTTCGTCGTCTAAACCACATCATGAAGTCCCTACAACCAATGAGGCATCAATTGAATCCATGTCGCTTGATTCTTCAGAAGAACGTTCGATCGGCGAATGTGCTGCAGTTCGCCTTTCTTTTAAATGTTATTTTTGCGGTATCCTTAGACATGCTCGAATCTGTGTCCAACACGAGACGTTATATATATATATATATATGAAGACTCAAGCGACATGGATTCAATTGATGCCCTATTGGTTGTAGGGACTTCATGATGTGGTTGAGACGACGATAATGAAATTACTTGATTAAAAAGCAATGTTTGATTATGTGCATATTCAATTATACTTGCGTTATTGTATGCTTCTTTCGTAAGAGTTTGCAATTCCAATAGAGTTCTCGAATTACTTGTGACGATATCCGGTTACAAAAGTATCACGTAAAAAATAATCTCGATGTTCTACTGCTGACACTGCTTTGAAAGCAATTTGTTTGCCAAGTGATTCAAGTAAACGTATAAATTGATCAATAGTTTGAGTCGTAGGGTGTGCAATCAGTGGCGCATAAATACATGACTTGCTGGCATATATATGGAAAATGCCATAAACGAGGGCATTTCGCAAAAGTATGTAGAGCTAAAAATGCAATATCATCAGCTGTTGTATCAACCAGTATTTGTGAAAATAGTCATATAACTCAACACAATGTGAAGCTAAAATATCACGAGATAGAAATCGTCGTGCAAGTTTATGAGGCCTTGCTTGACAATGGTAGTGTTGTTAACCTCCCGTAAGGATATTACCAACCTTGTAACCTTCAAGGGCAATCATTTGATTTAAATGTTAGTATGGCTTAATCTCGTTTCAAATGCGCTCTGAAAAGTGGTAATATGCACTCGCGATCGCTAGATAATTCCTCGACACAATACGTCGGCTTCTGTTACCCAATGAAATACGCATATTCGACAGCGTATCTTTTTCTGCACCTATCTTCCAAGATAAAGGCATATTGCAATGTGACGCACTGAGTTATATCCTATTCTCGCTGTTTATCGGAGATCTGCCCTCATTTTTGAAAAAGGTTTCTTATAAATGCAAAATCATCCTTTTCACCAGTAACTTCATCATAATATTCGAATCCATTACAATTTTACAGACTATGCTTGACCAAATTCATGAATACTGTTTGCAAAATGACCTTACTGTCAACACACTAAATCCCAAGCCATATAGTTTTGTCGTGGTAAATGCCTAGCCCGAACTCACCAGTTATCATTAAACACTCAGCCCATAGAATTCGTCAATAATTATAAATATATTGCCGTTCACCTAACCTCTACTTGGTCATTTGTTTGCACCTAGAACAGAAAAGCTTGTAAGATTATTTTATTTCATCCACTTTGGCTTAAAGAAAACTAACTTAGTTTATCCTTACAAGATGCACTTCATTTATTTAAAGTGATGTAGAACCAATAATTATTTAAGCGTTGGCCGTCATCTGGTTTAACTTTTCGATCTACAACTTCAAATAACTTGATTCTTGTGAATGGCTTTTGGTCAAAAAGGTAATAGGCTTGTCACCAAAAATTCAATCGACTCCACTTTATGCGCTAACGTTCATCCAATCGCTATCAATCGATTACCAACAACGTATTTGCTTATCCGAATCACCGGTCTTCCAGCAGAACTTTTAAGAGTACATTAAAAGATCAATGACGTTGATCTTGAAATCACCACAGCAGCCACTCACCTACAACCTATTTAGCAGCAACCGCAAACCATCAAAAAACATATCATCGTTCGTGCCTACCTTCACGGTTATTACGACAAGCTGTGCAATATCCATATTCCTTGCCATGAACGTTCAATATGATATCGCTGCAAATCTTGTCACCTACAATGCCCACATATGTCGCATGTATTATCTTGGCTAATTATTTCTACAATTTATGTTTGTAAAACCGAATCACTACTTGTAGATCAAAACCCTAAGCTATCAGCATTTACATGCAGTATGATGCTACCAAACGGTTAAAATAGCAAATCTTAAAGTCAAAGTTAAGGAGACTACGAGTATCATTTTATCTGCAAGTCGAGATTAATATTTGAACAATTTTGTTTTCAATGTAAATACTGTATATTTTGCTTTCAGCCACAAGCCGAGAGGATGCAGTGGGCATTAATAAATAACTTCTCAGATTAATGTTGTTATTAATCTTAGAAGTAACTTCCTAATAAGTTCATTAGTTAACTTCAATAATTTCCTGTTAACCAATCATCAATATTATTCTGTTCGAGCTATATATTGTTATTAATATAATGGAATCATGAATTTAATTTTTATTGAAATTTATTTATAATAAAATTCTTATTAAATACTAATCTTTGAGTAATCTGATATTGGTTCTAAATATATAAATATATTCCATCAAACGAGAAATGAAACAAAAAGTTAAAACATAAATTAAACATAAATAATTATAAATATTAAAACGTAAATAATTATAAATAATAATATAATAATTAATAATATAATATAATTATATAATTTATATAAAGAAAGAATTTAAAACATAAATCAATTTTTATGAATTGAACAATACATAATATACGATGTATCAGAATAAGTATTAGATATCATCAGGAGGAACTGCTATGTTATCATATGCAGTCCCGATTCCCCTAACTAACATATCAGCAAGCCAAATACATGCTAATGACGTATTTCATCTGCATGCAGCAGTGGGAAATGCTAGGCACTGATGAGTCAAAATAATGACGAAACGGTATTAGTTATTGCTTGTCGATTCTTTTGTGGCTACCATACTGATAATAAACCTCTTCCCACGGAAAACTCAAATAAAAATTCATATATTCACGAAGATGACACATATTTCAGTGATTGCGATTGCATTAGCAAGTGCTATTTGCTGATGATCCTTTTTGTTGAAGCAAGTCGAGCCAATAATACTTGTAATACTTAGAGCTTGACAATGTCTAGCTCTAAGTATGTTTTGACTTGCCTCGTGACGTCTACCGATCCTTCTCTGCATCCAGCAGTGGGAGGTACCCGGCACTGATGCGTCAAAACAATGACGAAACGGTACTAGTTATTGTTTTATCAATTCTTTCGTGGTTGCCACTAATGATGAACCTCTTCCGACGTAAAGGCTGAAATAAAAATTTATTCTATCAGATTAACAATAAATTAAAAATTCAAAATACAATTTTTTGAAGTTAGTCATCCACAGAGAGTAAATTTACCAAGTAATAGTTTGTGAAAAATACTCAATAATATGATCGAAACTTGTTAAAAATATTGAGGAATAAGAGAAAATAAAAGTATCAACAAGTTTTTTGAAACTGGTTGACACTTATGTTGTATTTTGTCGTAGACCGAGATGCTGCGGTTGGTTTTTCGAACCAATTATCAGATTAATATAATATATAAGCATTGTATTAAAATTTATATTTAATATATAATTTTAATATTAATTTAATATTTATTATTGATGTTGCATTCTGCTGACTTAGATAAATAAAATTAAATAAGACGACAATGTTAAATAAATGAATAGAATACATGCTTTATAATGTTAACGTTTTTGATACATAAGAATTTTTTTATACAAAGATTACTACAATTTTTTAATTATTTGAATTAAAAAATTATAAAATATTATATTTTTATAATATATTTGTAAAAGTATGGCGTTCTAATGATTGTAATCTGATTTTATTCTATTATCTAATACACACTTTTAATATTAATATATTTTATTAATTTATTAGAGCAAATGCCTTGTTATATATAATTGTTAACTAAATATTACTTGTAAACTTTGCCTGTAAATTGTCTATCTGATCTAATGAATTTTATAACATGTTATTTCTTATTCTATAACAAATTAAGTTCATTTTTAAAAAAGGTGAACACGAAAGATTTAACTTAATTTAAATTATATTCCAAAAGTTATAAAATTTAAGAATATCTTAAACACTAGATGTCATATGCGAAGATTTTTCTCAACATCTATAATAATTTCACATAATAAAATTAACGAAGTACTGTAAAGTATTGGTTATTTTGTGCGAACTTGCGTAAAATTATTTGCTATTGTAATATAAATTCGAGAAGTATTCGTTTCTAAAGTGAAAAGCTGTTACTGATTTCATCACAGGTATTCTCTGAATATAAATCGCTAAATATATTCGAAAAAATTAAAAAAGATATTCTCCCTATATTCCTTATATAATTCTATCAGCACAGTCTCTTAAATATATGAAATTATATGTAATTTCCGAAAGTCTAATTAGTTGTTATTATTAATCTGACATACCAGGAGAAATTTAAATTGGCTTTGTTTTGTCGTTTAGATAAATACTTTAATTTAATAATCTAATTATTAAATTTTGATTTATTGATTTAGCGTTATAAAAATAATATTATTAAAAAATATACAAGTATACTTATTCTTAATAAAACTGATATTGATGATAAAAAAGGTATATATGATATTAAAATAACATCAATTAAGACTTCTATTAATTTATATCGTAAAGATGACATTTTCATACAAATTGACTTTTATTTCAAATTTCAATTTTTTATTTTAACTTGATTTAAATTATAGAAAATCTAAAACAATGATTAATTTTATTATTTAATTATTAAATTTTAATTTAAAAAATAGTTAATAGTTTATAGTAAAATAGTTTTATTATTCAATATTATTTTAATATAAAATAATATAAAATAGAATACATTAAATAATGAAATTTTAAGAATTGCAGCAATTTGTAACGATATTGATTTTCTTCATAATTATTTAAATAATTGAATAGATACATATTTTAAACTAGGTTACTATAAAAATAACATCAAGCAGAAAATAGTAAAATATATAAATCAACACAAAATTATTAAAATTTAATTTAAAATCATTAATGGTAAATTTTTATGGATAATAAATAATATACTTTGTATTAGAATAAGATACTATATAATCAAATTTAATCAGGAAATACGTCCTTAACACGTATTTGGCTCCGCTGCTGTGTTGGGTCGAAGTATAGGGCTGAAACCAGATAGAATTACAGTTCCTCCTAATGACCTCTAATCCTTATGCTGATACATAGTTTGTTATTTATTAGTCAATTCATAAAAATGAATTGACTAATAAATTGAATTGAAATAATAAAATGAATTGACTAATAAAAATGAATTGACATAAAAAAGTAAATCCTCATTATATAATGATATGAAAAATATGTTTCGATATATTGATGATATATGTGTATTAAACTATAAAATTAATGATGATATATGTGTATTTAATTCTAACAACTTTTTTCAATAATTGAACAAATTTATTCAGGTAGTCTTATTCTTAATAAAACCAATATTAATGATAAAGAAAGTATATCTTGATATGAGCATTAAATTAACATCAATTAAGACTTCTATTAATTTATAACGTAAAGATGACATTTTCATACAAATTATTATTATTTCATACAAATTATTATTTATTTTTTTTTATTTATTTTTTTATTTATTTTTTATTTTATAATTATATTAAATACGTAGACTCAGTTAGCTTATTTGATTCAAACGCAAAAATTTCGTGAATGATTTCTTTATCACAAAATATCATGGTATTATAATCGCAATTTTACTCGCACTTGAAAGTTTGTCTAATTACATTTTTTTAGTTAAAAATTATTTAAAAATTGAACATTTTAAATTTGTTATTTTAAATAATTTATAGAAGACATTTTCAAAAGCCTCTTTTCGTATATAATAAAAACATTATTATGCTTACCTTAATTAAAGTAGGGCATTTATTTTAGATCATTTATTTTTAAATGATAAGCATTTAAGACAGAGACATTAGACCATTTAATTTCAAATAAGAAACATTTTAAGCGGGACTTTAGACATTTAATTTAAAATGAGATGCATTTAAAGTGAAGGTGTTATACCATTTTATATTAAAGGATAAGCATTTAAAGTGGATTGATTAGACCTTTTTATTTTAAATGATAAACATTTAAAGCGTATTGATTAGACCCTTTAATTTTAAATTATAAGCATTTAAAGTTAAGCAATATACATTTAATTTCAAATGAGAGACATTTAAAGTGGGGGCATAAGATATTTATTTTTAAATAATAAGAATTTAAAACAGAGACGTCAGACCCTTTAATTTCAAATAATAAGCATTTAAAAAGCATTTGAAACAGATATGTTGGACCCTTTAATATCAAATAATAAGTATTTAAAGTGAGGCAGTAGATCATTTAATTTTGAATGAGAAGTATTATAATGATTAAGTGAATCGATAAAACATTTTAAATTAATAAAAACTTATTTACCTTGAAACCAGCTTTAAATCGTGTTTCTTTTTCTACTCTGTATTACTATTCCGTCTTGACAATCGCGTGTCAAAATCAGTTCCAGTCTTATCTGTTCCAATTCTTGGCGAGTCCTCGTTTCAATAGCCTAACGTCATCTCATTTATAAGCAATGTCGCTAATTGATCACGGTAGTCAGAGAATGACCGGACCGCGGGCCTGATATTTTAGATAAGATATGCAATTTAGAGAGCGAAATAATATTGTTTTCTAAGAGGTAATATTCGACAAATTAAACACAATCTTTTTAATAGCATATTTCCTGAGAAAATAAGCAGATATACTATTTGTTCAGGCAATGAGGATTGCTGTGAGAATTTCTTGTCGGTGTAAACACAGAGCTGCTACAACACAGTGTGCAGAACGATTTCGAGGAGGAAAGATAACTAGCAATACAGAATATTAAAGGGTGCGAACAAATAGAAACAAGAGAAGAATGAAAATATGTGAAACTCTTATTGCGATGATTGTTGAAAAAAGTGCATTTCATGTGCTGTCACGAAATAGGCCTTTCAGCGTTCACTCAAGATAAAATTAAAAATAAAGTGTCAGTTAAAAGTGATCATTGCGAATCATAAAGCGGAGATTTGAAGACAACAGGTGCTCTGATTAAAACTTTTAAAATAGAAAAGTTATAATAAAATTCTGACTTATATAAAAGTCAGAATTAATCAAATCACTCAGTGGAGGTTACATATTTTGTTGTATTTTACATAAATTTAAAATATAGAAACGGATCTTAATCTTAAAAATATTGTTATTACTCAGTATTTTTATAAAACGATTAATATCCATATTAATTTTTAATGTCATATATATTATAATATCATATTAATTTTTTAATGGAAATATGAAGTATATTTATATAATAAATATTAATATTAATATATAGTATAAATATTACGCTATATTAATGCATATATTTTTATATATGTTGTTACTATATTAGCCATTTACTCTATTAATATTAAAAATTTAATATTTAAACTAATACCAATTTGGTCTTATCAGTGCCCGTTTGGCGAAAGAAAACAGCTGAGCTAAAGATGAACAAATATTAAATATTATTGAATGTTATAATATAGAAAAAATACAATTTAATATGACGTTTTAAAAATTTTATTTTAAATTTAGATTTAAATTTTAGGCTGAACGAAAAAATTGAAATTTGCTGATCCATATATAATCCATGATTTCTATTCATCGGATTTAATGTGTGTTGATATAACATAATTTTTATCAATCCACAATTGATACGAGTTCACAGCTTTGTTTCAACATTTTCTTTAAACAAATACCAATTTGGTTTGGCTAGAGAAAACAGCTGAGAGTACCCGTCAAAACGATGAAACGTTTTTTTTATATAAAAATCAAATTCCATTCCTTTAAATCTTTTATTATGATTGAAAATTCTTATACATGCATTTGTAGATGTTCAATTTATCGGTTTTGTGAGAGAAAAAAGGATTACTTAAAAAAACTTAGCACGACAAGTTCTTACAGAAAATTCGCAATTAAAAAAATCTATTCAAGCATAATGAAATAGATGATTTTAATAATAAAAATAATATTTTCATAATTAAATAGAGAATTTATAATTTAAGCTATATTTATTCTTCATCAGCTTTTAAATAAATTCAATAATTTAAAATCTACTTACAAATTGTAAAATAATTTAAAAATAATTTAAAAATTAAATAATTAAAAATATTAAATTAGTATGGAAATATTATTGCAATTCGGATATCAGTGGTAAATTAAAACATTTAATCCAATTTGTGTTCTTGATTTACCTTCAAGTAAAAGAAGTTACTTAGAAAAATAAAAAAAATTCAACAAATTATGTAGATTATACGCCGTTTCAATGCAGTTTGCGTCATCTGAGTATCATTTCTGTATTACTGTTTGACAAATTTTCATCAAATGTATCGTTGCTAGAACATAGAGTTACCTCGAGTTATTCTTTCTTTTGAAAGAATAACTTGAACCCATCAACTGAAAGTGTTGCATTCTGTTCGTATATATATTCAGCTGAGTTTACGTATTATATAGTGTTTATAAATTAAAACTAATGCTAAATATTCAATATTCAGTTTTCTGTTCGACTACGTTGTTCTTAATTTTATGTTACATGCTAGCAAACGCTGTTATTAGAAACAAAATTGTACAAGTTATTCGTTACCATATAGCATGCCCTACATTTCAAAACATTCATGATATCTCTACGGGCCGAGAGTCTATGATCAATGACAATAGCCACCAATCTTGTCAAACAATAATATTATTAATATTATAAGAAATTGATATTTGATAATTAAGAATATTAAATTTATTATTAATTAAATGACATATTAATATCTAAATAGCGAATCTCACCAGCCCAATCACAGGAAGGGTGGATCTCACAGGCGACAAAAGAAGCCGAGTCGGAGTGCGCAGTATCACGAAGAATCCTGACCGCAGTTGTATATATTATTATTTTTATCTAATTTGTTACTCAAAAAAATCTAAGTATGTAAAATTCGATGGTTTGAATATTTAACAAATAACGAAGTATTATTTATTAAATAATAATAAATAAGAAGAATTATTTATTAAATTAATATTAAAAATGTAAATATTTGATTAAATATTGTAAATATTAGATTTTGATGATCCATTTTTTATTTAATTTTTGGATCACGATCAAAAAAGAAAATATTTAATTTTTAATATTTTTTCTGTAGATGCTAACAGAAGTTACGAAATATCAATAAAAATGTATTATTTTCTTTGATGTAGATCCAATAATTCTTAATATAAAATTATATTATAATTATTTAGCGATTATAATTAAAATTAATTATAATATAATTACTTTAACGTTATTTTATCGTTAAAGTTACATATATTATAATAGATATATAATAAATATAAAATCTGAATTTTTCTGAAATTTAACTCTACATGTTTACAATTCTTGATAATTGCGAGTCTGTTTTCCTTCTAAATATTGAAGGAAACAAATAATAATATCTCCTTGCCTTTATGTATTACTAATTATAATTGAAGAAGGCTATACAAGAATTTGTTATTTGTAATATAAGTTTAAATATATTTGGTATTATTTGATATAATTTGGTATAATTTGTTGCCGATCAAAGTCTCGCCATTCCCGTTATGCCGACACTAACAATCTACTAAAGAAGGCATTGACGTTCGCTGGCTTCCCTTCGAGTTTGGAGCCTGAAGGAGCCTTCAGGGTTGCGGCAGACAACCCGACGGTGGAACTCTGATTACCTGATCGTCAGGTAGACTGCTACTGTGGGACTTCACTTGTGTGGATACCACAGCACCCAGCAACCTTAGCAGATCGGTATATAGCGCGGCTAGTGTGGGAAAGAACGCAGAAACAAGGAAAGTCCAGAAATATGCTAACATTGACATCCGCCGATATATGTTCATACCAGTGGTAGTTGAAACCACATGAGTGATCTGGCCAGTATCTCTCACGTTCCTTCATGAACTCGGCACATGATCAATCCGCGAAACTTCCGAACTCCAAGCCCGTGCTTTCCTGTTCCAACGGATAAGCGTAGCCGTTCAGTGGGGAAATGCAGCATGCATAATGGAGATCATGAGCGGATGAGGGTAGTCAATGCTGCTTTCGTGATGGGTAGTAGTGTGATATTTCCGTATCTACTTCGGTCCGGCTTGAAGTTATTAAGACAGGACGACAGTTATAAAGGCGGTTTAAATTTATCAAAATACAAATATGATTTGAAAATTCGGTATAATATAATTAACAACAAATGAATAATAATTTTTATTAATTAAATATTCAATACTAAATAATAGATAAATTATTGTGTCGTTCTATTGGCGTTCTAATACATCACTATAAAAGTTATATTTTATATTTTGTAAATAAATGTTATTAATAGCTTATCCAGCTGTTTTACTATATGAATAACTAGGCATAATTTTATTAATTTTAAAATCCATAAAGAAATTACACATATTTACTTTTTATTGCTAAGATGGCTTATTACGAATGCTCAAATCGTGCGATTAGATCTAGATTTTAATGCTGATTAGATGAGGATTTGAATGCAATTATATATTGTGTAGGATGTCGATTAGATGTATATTTGAATGCAGATTAGATGAAGACTTGAATTTGGAGTATATATTGAGTTGGATGTATATTGTATGTAAATTTGAATGTTGATAAGGTGTAGATTTGAATGTACAGTATGCATTAAGTTGGATACCGATTAGATATAGATTTCAATGAAGATTAGATGTAGATTAAATGTCGATTATATTTAGATTTAAATATCGAATACATGTAGATTTGAATGGTGATAATCAAAATTATGATTTAAATTATAATCAAAATCAAACTAATTATAATCAAATAAATTATTATAATTAATTAACTATAATTCTCTAGATAAGATGTAGATTTGAATACAGATTAGATGTAGATTTGAACGTAGAATATATAATGACTTGAATTTAAAGTATATATCGAGTTGAATAGTGATTAGATGCAGATTTGATCGCCAATTATATGAAGATCTTAATGTATATTATATGTTGATTGATCGTCGATTAAACGTATATTTGAATGTAGATTAGATGCAGACTTAAATAAGAGTATATAATGAGTATGATAGCGATTAGTTGTAGATTAAAATGCCGATTAGATGAGGATTTGAATGCAATTCTACATTGAGTTGGATGTCAATTAGATGTATATTTGAATGTAGATTAGATGAAGACTTGAATTTAGAGTATACATTGAGTGTGATAGCGATTAGTCTAGATTTAAATGCCGATTAGATGATGATTTGAATGCAATTCTGCATTGAGTTGGATGTCGATTAGATGTAGATTTGAATGTAGATTAGATGAAGACTTGAATTGGGAGTATATATTGAGTGTGATAGCGATTAGATCTAGATTTAAATGCAGATTAGATGATGATTTGAATGCAATTCTATATTGAGTTGAATGTCGATTTGATGTAGATTTGAATGGTGATAGCGATTAGGTGTAGATTTAAATGCCGATTAGATGATGATTTAAATGCAATTCTACATTGAGTTAGATATCGATTAGATGTAGATTTGAATTTAGATTAGATGAAGACTTAAATTTAGAGTATACATTGAGTGTGATAGCGATTAGATCTAGATTTAAACGCTGATTAGATGATGATTTGAATGCAATTCTATATTGAGTTGGATGTCGATTATATATAGAATTGAATGTAGATTATATGAAGACTTGAATTTAGAGTATACATTGAGTGTGATAGCGATTAGATCTTGCTTTAAATGCTGATTAGATGATGATTTGAATGCAATTATGTATTGAGTTGGATGTCGATTAGATGTAGATTTGAATGGTGATAGCGATTAGATGTAGAAATAAATGCCGATTAGATGATGATTTGAATGCAATTCTACATTGAGTTAGATGTCGATTAGATGTAGATTTGAATTTAGATTAGATGAAGACTTGAATTTAGAGTATACATTGAGTGTGATAGCGATTAGATCTAGATTTAAATGCCGATTAAATATGGATTTGAATGCGATTTTATATTAAGTTGGATGTCGAATAGATGTAAATTTGAATCTAGATTAGATAAAAACTTTAAGACGTAAAGAAACAAGTAAATGCAGAGGAGATAAAAATTCTTTAGTTTGACAATATTTTATCTAATATGAGTTGTAATAAAATGATTCTTTTCGTTCAGAAGACTATAGGATATAATGTTGACGTATCTAATTTCCATGTCTCTTACAAAAATGACTTTTAATTACGTCGTTAAACTTAATTAACAATTTAGTCAAAAATTTTTTAGAAACGATAACTTTAAAACGATAACACATTTTATTTGACAAATATTACAAAGATATTCCACGTGTATTTATTGGATATAGAACACGTTATTTAGCATTGAAACCATTTGTCCGCACCATTTCGCAGCTATTTAGTTCTTCGATTTCTCGCTGCTTGATTTTCCTTTGTTTGACTTGAATACATATCAGCAACCTAAGATGAAATTAAAAAAAATTTTGTTTTAATGCCTAAAAACAAAAACACAAATTTTATTTATTTTTGCATTTTACAAAGTATAAACCGATTCTGTAAATACATTATTATGTTGGATATGTATTTTTGTAATATTTTCAAAACATTCAACTCTTTAATGCATCAAAAATCGAGAACAAAATTAAATTTATTGGTGAATTTTCGCCAACGCAAAAAGTATACAGAGAAAAGTAAATATATTAAAATATATTATATTTTAATATATTATTAAAATATTTAATATTTTATTATTAATTTTTATTATATTACTTATTTAATAATAAATATTTAATTAATATTTAAAAAATATTAAATAAATATTTTTCAATTACTAAAAATATTATAAAATTTGATATAATTATATAAAAATAATGATGAACAAATCCAAATGATGAACAAACTAGATATTTTATCGTAAACCGTAATTGCATTCCATTCATTCGGATGTATTCAAACTGAAATCTAACGCATTCAAGTGCATTTATGTATTTAGGTGACGCATTCATTAACCAGCAAATAACTAAAACCATGCAATTGTGATATTAAGAATATTAACAATGTAATAAAATCTAACGCGCTCAATGACGCATTTCAACTAGCTAAAGTACAAATCAACGTTTATATTTAAGAAATTTCTTATCATTAACGTTTATATCGCGTTTAGATTAAATATAAATACCAATTAATTAAATATAATAAATAATAATGTAAATATAATTACATTTAATTTTATTAAATTAAATGTAAATTTATTTTTTAAAATTTGCTTACATTAATTCATGACATACTCTCAAAATTGTTTAAAACCCTATCATTTTAATATATTTGTATTGATATCATTCGTATTGAATATTGCAGGTAAAAACTTATACATTAGTACAAATAATTAAGTTAAAAATTAACTAATAAAATTTTCGGATAATCGAAACATTTAATAAAAGGACATTTTTAGAATAAAAATGAAAAAAATAAAAAAGTACATTTTTTAGAACTTCAAACGCAAGTAAATGATACAAATCTATGTTACAAATACACATTACACCAGAAGATGTAAATTCGATATCAAGTAGCAAAACTATCCGACAATTATCTTTTCAAAAAAACGTATCTATGAATTTAAGTATTTAAAAGAGTATCTATGAATGTTCATGCAAAAATATGTTTCTTATAAATTTAAATATGTCATCTTTACGATATAAATTAATAGTAGTTTTAGTTAGAACAAAATAATGTTAGAACAACTACAGAAAATCTTAGAAAATATACATGGTGAAATGTTGTAATTGCTAAAACATGTATCATATCATTAGAAAGTTCTCAAGACTTTTTGAATACACTTAGAGCTTTGCCAAATAATATGAGCCATAATTGTACATTATATCATTATATCATCAATCATATAATTGTTTTTAGATTTTCTATAATTTAAATCAAGTTAAAATAAAAATTTGAAATTTGAAATAAACGTCATTTTTATGAATTGACTAATAAATAACAGACGTTGTATCAGAATAAGAATTAGAGGTCATCAGGAGGAACTGCTATGCTATCAGGTTTCGGCCCATAACTCCTCCACCCAACATAGCAGCGGGGTCAAATACATGCTAATGATGTATTTCCTCTGAAATAACTATCTAGTATCTTATTCTAATACAAAGTATATTATTTATTATCCATCCATAAAAATTTGCCACTTAAGAGTTTAAATTTATTCTTTATATTATTGTGTTGATTTATATATTTTACTATTTTCTGCTCGATGTTATTTTTATAGTAACCTAGTTTAAAATATGTATCTATTAAATTATTTAAATGATTTTGAAGAAAGCCAAATATCGTTACATATTGTTGCAATTCTTAAAATTTCATTATTTAATGTATTATATTTTATATTATATGGTATGCATGAATGCTCATGCAAAAATATGTTTCTTGTAAATTTAAATATGTCATCTTTACGATATAAATTAATAGTAGTTTTAGTTAATGTTAATTTAATGTTCATATCTAGATATACACCTTCTTTATCATTAATATTGGTTTTGTTAAGAATAAGGCTTTCTGGATAAATGTGTTCACTAACTGAATAAAAATCATTTGAATTGAATACACATATATCATCAATGTATCGAAACATATATTTCATATATTTATAATGTTTAGATTTAGTTTTTACACAGTTATGAACAAATTCATATTCTATAAAGCTTAAAAAAAAGTCAGCTATAATTGGGTTACTATTACCACCCATTGGAACACACTTTATTTGTCTAAATATAGATGTCCCTACTTTTAAATAATTTTGATATTATCAGAATATTTAAGGATTCTATTAATTCAATTTTATCCATATATTTATATTTATTTGATGGTTTAATTTTTGTTAGATAGGCGTCATATATATTTATAACGCGTATTTAATATCTGCTAAATCTAAATCATTTGACAAATATTTTTGCATTAGCATGAATGCAAACATTTTTGCCCATGCAAAAATGTTTTTTTTGTAGATTTAAATATGCCATCTTTACGATATAATTGATGTCACAATTCGATATTTACTTCAATAATGGTTTCATACATTAACATTGTTTAAACTAAATTAATGTTTTTAACTTGCATGTAACTCAAATGGCAAAAAGATTAATGATTTAAGATTAAAGATTAGAGATTTAAGACTTTAAAGATTAAAGTTAATCTTTAAAGTCTTAAAGATTAACTTCAGGAGAAAATTTATTTTCTCCAGCTTGATACACTAAGATACATTAATCATCATTCTCACCACATACGATATGAGTTGCTTCATTCAAAGGCGAAGAAACAGTAGACTATCTCAAGCTCATCACAGAGAATATATTTTGAACTGATCTTTAAAATTAATCCTGGATTATATAAAGAAATCCTATTTTTACCACTTATACCAGGGAACATTTTCGATCACTTGTAACGCGATATTTATTTCAGAAAATTTCCATTGAGATGTGTCTGATACACTCAAAGAGACAGTCCTCACCCATCTTTAGAACTTCTTCGAACATTCCTGAAGCTCGTTAAATAATCAGCTTAGAACTTATCTTTAAAACTAATCTTGGCATGCTCTTGAAGAAAAACAATTTCGAGATGAGATTAATAAAACATGATATTTTATTTTTTAGAGCAACACAGTATTTCGGTGCACACAAAAATAACCATGATTTTCTACAATATAAAAAACTGGATTGTATCTAATTAATAAAAAATAATAATAAAATTTGTTTAGTTCGTTAGACCTAAATAAAGACTAATAATTTTTAATGTTCGGTGTCATTGCAATGTTACTTTTACTGACATCATATATGTCATGATAAAAACGTAATATTTTCACTAAATATAACCTGTCGACAATCTGTTGCTTGTTGAGCAGTTTTATCATCACGTCGCCGAATAAATCGAGGAAATCTTAGAGATATTCCTTTGTCCTCATCAACCTATACAGATGCTGAAAATATCATTGTAAATATAGAACATAGTACTAATCCAATTGCAGCAAAATGAACGGGGGATACCGAAAGATCAGCGCATTTAACTTCCCAAACTTCTTTAGCTTGAAACCAAACGTCAGGTTCAATTTTAGATTGGTAATTTCTGGGTTTAGAGCTACACTCTAGTGCCTTGAATGTTGTAGTAAAATTCGATAGATCGTCATCTGAAAAGCCGGTTCCGATCTAAATATAATATTTATTAATATAATGTTATAATATAAGTTGCTCCTTATGATATCTAATCCTTATTCGGATGCATCGTATATTATTTATTGGTCAATTCATATCAATTGACTTTTATTTAAAATTTTGATAATAATTTTGAAGTTACTTATGATCTCTAATTTTTATTCCGAGATATCGTTTGTTATTTATTAGTCAATTCATTAAAAATAATTTTTATTTTAAATTTCAATTTTCTATTTTAACTTGATATAAATACAAATTCTATCAAAGCTTTTATAATTATTTAATATTTATCTTTATTTTTTATTTATATAATATAAAATATGTAGACACAGTTAAATGATCTGACAATGTTAATATTGCATAACATTATATATAATATATGATATTTATACAATAAATATCGTATAATATATAATATTATATATCATAATATATAATATATCATATATCGTATATAATAAGTTAATATTTTCTTATAAATTTTATTATTTTTTATTATTTATCTTAGTTTATATAAAAATGTAGACGCTATTCATTATTCTCGAATACATCGTATGTTATTTATTAGTCTATTTATAAAAAATGATCTTTATCTTAGATTTTATTGTTATATAAATATACATTGTATAAAATCTTATATAATTATTTTTCTTTATTTTTCATTTATTAATGGTACAGAATACGTAGACTCAGTTAGCTGATCTGATAATGTTAATATTGCATAACATTATTTACAAATATACAAATATATGTTTAATTACAAATATATGATATATATAATATTATATATAATGGCCCCGCTACTATGTTGGGTCAAGGAATAAGGACGAAACCTGATAGTATAGCGGTTCCTCCTGATAACCTCTAATCCTTATTCTTTTTCATCGTCTGTTATTTATTAGTCAATTTATAAAAATTGACTTCTATCTTAAATTTTAACTTGATATAAATATAAATTGTATAAAATCTTATATAATTATTTATTATTTTCTTTATTTTTATTTATATATCGTATAAAATAGGTAGACTCCGTTAGCTGATCTAATAATGCTAATATTACATTACGTTATTTATAATATATGATATTTATACAAATATATAATATATATAATATTATATATAATGGTACATAATATAATAGAACTGTTCGGAAAATAAAATATTAATACTTATATTGAACATACAAACATGTAATATTTATAATAATATAAATATTATATGTAATATTATATAATATTATTTTGCCCGACGACTTTAGATCAATCTCTTTATATCATTCTTATTATCAACGTTTAAGGATAATCTTAGCTAAAGGAGAACGATAATCTTAGCTAAGGCGACTTTTAAAATACGGACTTATACAGTCCGTATTATAAAATAGGGACTTAGTTATCTATTCTGATAATATTAATATGATAATATGATAATATTATTTATAATTATTTATAATTTATAAAAGAAGGTGTAATTCAATTATTACTTTGACGATTAGATAACATTAGTTGAATTATTAATTTAATAATTTGAAGCATTAATTCAATTATTAAACAAAATATAATTTTAAAATTGCACCATTAAATATAAAACAGGGAATCGATAACAATACTTTTAATAAAAACAGTAGAACTCCATTATTAAGGCGAAATCGAAATTTCACCATTACAATGTGGATCACCCTATCATTTGAGTAGATTTACACAATCGATAATTTTTTAAAAACTTATGCAATTTGAAACAATTAAATTATTGACTTGTATTTATATAAACAATACACGAAACACGTTGAGAATATATTCATACATTATATGAATATATATTATCATATATAATTATATTATATTGTTGATATATTATTACATTTTATATTTATTATGATATATAATAATTTTATCATTATTACGGAATTATTATTTTGCCCGACGACTTTAGATCAATATCTTTATATTGTTCTTACTATCAACTCGTCAAGGGTAATCTTAGTTAAAAGAGAACGATATTGTTCAGGCGACTTTTAAAATACGGACTTATACAGTCCGTATTATAAAATAGGGACTTAGTTATCTATTCTGATTTATAAAATTCTATTTAAAAATACGAATTTCTAAAATAACGGGTGATAGTTACCATAAAATATTTGTGCATTCAAACAAAACATTTATCGAGATCAAAATAGAGATAGAATTTAATATATTTTGATCTTTCTTGCATTGATGCACCATATTAATTGGATTTATCAACTGCTATAGAAAACTATATTATTGAAACAATTACATATGGTTTTACGTGAGATTTAATTCCATATTCGACAAGGGCGTATTGAAACTTTCTTCATGATCTGTATATTCAGCATATTGGATCATATTGATAATCATATAAAACGTTATAATAATATGAAAATTATAAAAACTATTCATTTGTATATTACAAATGAATTAATTAAATGAGTTAACAATTAAACAATGTTAACAATTTCATATTATATAATAATTAATATTAATAATTTCAGATAATATAAAATAGTAACTATTAAATAGTAATATTAAATAATAATAACTATTAAAACTATTTTTATATTTCTTTTGAACTCATTAAAAAATTTCCTGATTATCCCTTTTAGTTATCATTGGGGTCATATATGGGCGTGTCCCCCGAGTGAAGGTGATGACTACATTTTCTACTGTCACCCGCCTGATCAAAAGACACCAAAACAAAAGCGACTTATTGATTGGTATCGAAAAATGTTAGATAAAGCGATTCTTGATCGTGTCGTTATTGAATATCATGTAAGTATATAGCAAATTGTTCATTAAATAGAAAATTTGAATTTTAATTCGCAATGAACTATTGTATTTTAGTATAAAATTTTTGTTCCATTAATATCATTTTTTATTCAATAAAAAATGATATTTTTTATTAGTTTTTCTATGAAATCAGATCTATTTCTAAGATCTATTAGATCTTAATTAGATCTATTTCTATTTCGATTTGATCTATTTAAAAGACAATAAATAAGGATATATAATAATAAACAAAAAATTAATATAATAATGATATTGATAAAAATATTACATATTTTTATCATATTTGTATTTCATATCTAAATGAGTCTACGTATTTCACACTATTTGTAAATTAAAAATAAAAATGAATAATTATAAATAATAAATGATTATATAAAATTTTATACAATATATATAAAAGATATAACATGATTTATATTTATATGACTATATAATTTATTTGAAATTTAAAATAAAAGTCAATTTTTATGAATTGACTTTAATATATAATATATAATATATAATATACGTTTTTTTCGAAAAAAGATTACAAGTCATCAAGATGAACTTGCATGTTATCAGGTTTAGATTTGATAACATGAGATAACATTAAGATTTTTTTGTGATGATGTTATACTAACAGTAAAACAAAGAAATTAAAATTAATTATTAATATTAATTATTATTAATATTATTAATAATATTAAATAGTAATTTAATATATTAAATTAATATAAAATATTATTTTTATTAATATCAATTAAATTTTTCATTATATTAATTAAATTTATTAATATTATTAATTTATTAATTTTATTAATATTAAATGTTAATTTCATATTAATATTTCAATTTGATTTTAATAATATTAATTTAATTTGTAATAAAAATATTAATTTAAAGAATATAAAAATATAAAAAATATCTTTATACATTAAATCATAAAAATCTTACTATCAACTTTTCAAGGGTAATCCTAGCTCAAGCTACTCATTGCTATGAATTGTATTGCTTATTGCTTCTTATTTCAACGCTTGTTCTAAGAAGTCAAGTTATATCCTAATTTCTTAAATTCGTCTTTTTTCTCTTAAAAAGTATGTGATATAGCACCGACAGTTTTGTAAATTGGTGTCAGACAATCGCACTGCTCGGATAAAATCTTCTGAAAGGACACCTATTGATTAAGCTAAGAAGGCGCCCTGTAAACTCAAAAGCATAAATTCATACAAAGAATTCCACCATAAGGAAAGTGACCACTTCCAAAATATTCTACACGTTGAATCAAATATCAATGAAATAAATGGGTTCACTAATACATTTGATAAATCTATTTCGACAACATATCCATTAAATTCTCCGTTTTATTAATGAAATAGGTGTATGTCTGACTAAAATGGCTAAAACCTCCAATACACTAATCATATAAAATTGTCCTTATATCTTCTAAACAACTACTGTACATACATTTTTATCTGTGTGTTACACGGGCACCTTGTAACAGGCACATTAATGTACTTATGGCATCCTTCATTACGTTTGATTTAAATAACATTCAAGTTTGATTACCTTACAAATTGACTGAAAATCGTCATCGTCGGGATCATAGCAGGCTAACAAAAAGCCACCGAATGTACCTGCCCTTTTTCCAGTGCCGTGATATCCACCAATAACTACCAAGTCAAGGCTGTCACCAACATTGTCCAAATAGTCTTTTTTTAGCTACAAAACCAAAATGATAAATTAAATCCTCTGCCCATTGAGCTTGCGAAAACATAAAGTTTGTGAAACAGTAGGTAATACATTTGTTGTAAACAGTCCGCCCGAGTTTCATATATAATCAGAATACGAAATCAATTCGAAAATATACTACAATATACAATTATATTACAATATTAAACATTAATTTAATGTAAATTCATTACTTGATTTACATTCAGATAAAAACAATATGTAAATTCATTTTTGGTATTACTTGATTTGCATTTAAATTAAAACTGTATTTGCTATCAGGAATATCAAACCGCAGTTATTTAGATCAAAGTTTAATACATTTTATATTCCTTAAATACAAGTATACATTTGGAAAAGTTTTATACGTGGCCAGCGTTTCTTTCAAGTTTGTTTTATAAAGCCACATTCCTTTAAAATAGTATTAACGAACGATCATCAATTGAGATCGGATACTCGATCTAATTATCTTTATCGATATAGTAAATTTAAAAAATTTATCGATGAATCAACGAGAGTATGTATTGGTTTGGACAATTAGGAAATTACAAATTGCCATATTATAAATAACAATTTATTATTATATATAATTTAAATGTTTAATTAAATATTTTATATATTAGTATTAAACAATTTAATAATTTAAATATTTCAAATTATTTTCTAAATATTATTTCTGATTAATATTATTTATAATTATATTCAACATATTAAGAAATTGTTTTGCGTAAATTCTAAAATAATATAAAAATATTATTTAAAAACAATATTAAATTCTTTACTTGTAATATTAATAAAATATTAATATTATAAAATATTATTTATAAAACTAGTACTTTTTATAATATTGTTAAAATTATATTGTTGATAATTTTATAATATAATGATAAATTTGAACATTTAAGCATTATATTATAATAACATTATATAAAAAGAAGAATTATTCAAAACACTTACTTTTAACCAACCTAACGATCGCTTTGAGATTTCGTAGGTCGAATCATCGCTCATTAGTTTAACAATTAATCCCTCGCTTCCGTCTAAAAAGTAATTAAAACCAAAATTAAAATGTTTTGTTGTTACTGCAAAAATAAAAGTATTAATAAAGTGGTAAATTCTGCTTTAAACGAACATCATAATAAACTGTATTCAGCCAGATTGATAAATAAAATATGAATTATTGAATTGTATACGATTATTGAATAAAACGTTTTTGAACTTTAAGTTTTTATTGATTGACTTTTTGTTAGCAAATGACACGTTTTCAATGAAGTATTTTGTTTATTCATTTAATTAATAATTTTATTCGAATTTTTATTTTTTTATTTTTACAATATTTTTAAAAATAATGTAAAAAGTTGCCTTTAGATAAATAAACAATTGCCTTCACGTTAAATACACGAATTAAATCTACTATAAATGCATATAACTTAAACAGGTTCCAGATTAGATATAATACCGGAACGTCTACAATATTTTATTGAAGTTCATTAAAAAATAAGTTGGTTTTTTCAGTGAACGAACAAGTAATAGATTAATTAACAAGATAAGATTAATAGATTAATAGATTAATTAACAAGATTATAATATATATTATAATAACATAATACAATATATAATATAAGATAAGAATTCAATATAATATCCCAATATGCTAATATCAAGTATACATTTATATACATTAAAACACCCAATACACTATATACACGCAATACATCAATACACTATATACACTCAATACAAACTATATACACTCAATACAAATTATATACACTCAATACACTATATACACTCAATACAAACTATATACACTCAATACACTATATACACTCAATACAAATTATATACACTCAATACACTATATACACATTATATACACTCAATATACTGTATGCATATTACACATTATATACACTCAATAAACTAAACACACTATATACATCCAATATAATGTACACATTAGATACACTCAATACACATTAATACACATTTATCGACTAAAGGAGGTAGCCCTAATTGATCCACACTATGCATTCACTGGTCTGGTTCATTCAGTGCAGTTCAGATGGACACATTACCTCCGGCTGATTGAGTGCAGACTAGAAAGCTTGTTGGATCTGCACAATGCGATCTTTCAGTCACTCGTACCAGTCCTTACTAAATTTCCGCTCGACGCGAAGTGGATCACAATTATTTCTTCGCCGCTAAAGCTAAGAGGCCTTGGTATCTTTGATCCTTGCTTTAACAATCAAGTTGAGTTCCAGGGATCTTTAGAAATGTGTAGAGCGTTTGATTGCGCTGACAGCGCTGAGCAACTTTATGAACTGCAAAATTCGATCTCAGCAGGTATATCTAATAAAAGAAAAATAATATTTAATGAGAGGCTTGCAGCGATTACTAAGTCCCTGGAGCCCGGAATTGCCAATTCCATATCACATGCTGCAACTAACGGAGCGTCCTCCTGGATCAGCTCACTGCCACTTAAGACAGAGAGGTTTCACCTCAGTCCTTTGGAATTCATCGATGCTCTACGCTGCCGATATGGATGGTCAACCCTGACCGAAGAACGACAGTGCGTCTGTGGAGAGTTAATGGGTGTTGGTCATGCACTCTCTTGCGCCAGAGGAGGCTTACCGACAATCAGACATAACGCAATCAGGGACATAATTGCCCAAGAATTAACAGAAGTATGTCACGGTGTGGGAATCGAACCTCGTCTTTCTCAAATCCCCGAGTCTATGTCCTTTCAATCTTCTTGCACCACAAGAGATGTACAAGCAAGACTAGATATTGTATGTTTTGGATTGCATGCGGAACGATATGAGCGGACGTTCTGTGACGTCACGATTTTTTCAACACTTGCTCAATCTTACGCAAATCGTAGTGCCCGTTCCGCCTTCGAGTTCAACGAAAAACGCAAGATTTCAAAATACGGGGAGCGAATCGAACTGGTAGAGCATGGTAGTTTAATGCCCCTTGTTTTTTCACATCAGCGGGCATGGGTGCAAGCACAGTATCACTGTTAATAATACAAATTTATTTAATGTGGCAAATCCGTACAAGCTGTACGCTTACAAGTCCACAAACAAAAATGAGAAAGTCAAGCAGATAAATTGTTAAAATGGGATCGGATTTGTCGTTTGAAGCACTGCAGGGAAGTTGATTGGCGTATATGAATGGGCAGATGATTCCACGATAGAGGAGCAGCCACCAGGAAGGAGCGGAGTCCAAAGGAGGTAGAGTAGTTTGGGACATGTAAAAGAAGGGAATTACAGGAACGCAAGGAACAGTAAACAGGACGAGAATTATCAAGAAAAGGAAGGTTGAGAAATGAAGGGGTATGAAAAGTTACAAGGCGGAAAGCAACGATAAGAAGACGAATTTGAACACGACAATAAATTGTAGGCAAATCGAGAGAAGCAAGATGGTAGGATGTATGATCAAAATGACGAAGACGGAGGAGAATTCGGACAGCTGCGTTGACGATGCGTTGTAGGGGAAGAAGAGTGGATTTAGGTGAGTTGGAAAATAGACTAAGACAATAATCAATCTAGAAAAAAGGAGAGATGATATGAGAGTCATACAAGAAGGGAAATCGATCAATCTACGAACTTGACGGAGGTTGCGGAGTATCAAGGTATATGAGCGTACTTTATCTCTAACGAAAGGTTTAAGTGAAAGTCGGTTGTCAAAATGGAAGCCTAGGAAAACGAGATTATCAACGATAGGAAGAATTGTAGAATTTAATGATACGGAGGGAGGTTCGAAGCCGAGGCGTCGAGGTAGGATCCACATAATTTTGGATTTATCAGGATTCAGAGAAAGGCGAAGGGAAGAAATATGATTGGAAATTGAGACAAGACAGTCCGAAGCGGAAACACTAAGATCGTGAATACGATAAACAGGTGCATGAGCATAGATGAGAATGTCATCAGCATATTGCATAACATGGAAGTTAAATTTATGAGAAATCGAAGACAAAACACCAAGAAGAAGAGAGAAAAGTATAGGGCCGAATACGGAGCCTTGTGAAACACCGGACGGAATGGACGAAGGATGGGAAAGAGAAGAGTTAGAATATACGCGAAATGTACGGTTTGATAGATATGAAGAAAACCATGATACAGTGGGTAAAGAGAAGCCATAATCATGACGAAGGCGATGGAGAAGAATCGAGTGATCGACGATGTCAAAAGCAGACGATAGATCAAGAGAAACTATGACACTACATAATTTATGATCGCGCGATATGAGTAAGTCGTTATAAACTTTAAGACATGCAATTTCGGTAGAGTAATTAGAGCGAAAAGCGGCTTGGAAGGGAGGAAATAAGTTAGAGGAATAGAGATATGTATTAACTTGCTTAAGAACGAGACGCTCAAGGAGTTTAGAGAGGGTTGGGAGAAGTGAAATAGGACGGTACGAAGATGGTAGTGAGGAGTCGAGAGATTGCTTTTTGATGAGAGGACGAACAGTGGCGCATTTCCAGATGGAAGGAAATATACGGGTACGGATGGACGAGTTGAACAATGTGGTTAGGAAGGGTAATATAAAGGAGCAGATATTTTTAAGCAAGTGAGTGGGAATTGGGTCAGAAGGAGAGGTTTTATTAGGTAATGACAGCAGAACCGAAGAAACTTCATCAGACGAAACGGGAAGAAGGTGGAATAGTTCTGGGAGGGAAGTATTTAAAGAGAAGAGTGGGTACAAGGGGGCTATGGGTAGTAGGGAAAGTAAATTAGATAGCTTAGTTTGTAGATAAGAAGAAAATTCATCAGGATTTATATTACAATGGGTAGATGATCGTGAAAGAATTGAGTTTAAGATTTTCCAATGAGATTTAGAGTTGGAAGATGACTCGACTTGATTTCGCCAAAAGAGAGTACGTTTAGTACGTATAAGAATGAGATGTGAACGGCGTTGAGAAAAGTAAGAATCACGAAGATTTGGAGGGAGTGAGTTTGGGTGAAAGTTTAAGAAAGCGTTTATACATACGAAAAGAGTGACGGAGTCGACGCTTAGAAAGACTACAGTCAGAATCGAACCAGGGAGCATGGCGCAAGCGCTGGGAACGTCGAAGTCGACTAGGCAGAAGGTTATTGAGGATCGACGTAAGTTCAGAATCAAACAGAATGCAGAGATCATCGGGAGAGAGATAGTTAAGAGGAAGTGAAAAGAGTGAAGAATTGAGTAAGGCTGTGCAGAGAACAGGGATATCGAGAAGCTTCCAGGGTCGACTTGGTGTAGATGAAGGTAAAGGCGGAGAAGGAGGATGGGGACGAGTAATAGTAAGAGTGACAAGGAAATGATCGGACAAACCAGGATCAGTAATTGACAAGGAGGTATAGTCATTGAAGCAGTTAGGAACAGCAATGATGTCGAGAGCACCGCCGAGAATATGAGTTGGGCTTGTTGAAAGTAATTTATAGTTAAAATCAGAAAAAAAGATTAGTTAAAGTGATAGAGTCAGAGTCAGACGGGCGATCAAGACGAATGTTAAAGTCACCGAGAACAAAAGAAGGAGTATAAGACAATGAACAGTGAGACATTAGATCTGCAAGGTCGTTAAAGAAGATACGTGATGGGGCAACTGAACCTGGACGGTATACAATCACAAGTTCCAGAGGGAAAGGCGTTGATAATCTGCATATGAGTAATTCGAACGAAGTGTAACGGATGTTAACGTTGATTTTACGTAAAGACATTGGGTGACGAGCAATGGCAACAATACCGCCATGGTTAGACGCAGTAGATGTATGAGATGTAATTTGACGAGCTGATTCAACTAGAGAACAACCAGAGCGACATAGACGACGAATAGCAATATCGTCGGAGTCAGAGTGCCAGGATTCGGTAATGCAGAGAATATCGATAGATAATTGATCGAAGATATCGAGAAGCATATCAGCTTTATGAAGAATGGAGCGAGTATTGAACAGACTAAGATGTAAAGTATGCTTAGGAGCGAGATCGACTAGCGAAGAAGACAAGGGCGAGAGATGGGACGCCATCGAATTTTTGGCCTTGTGTGAAGAACGTGAAAATTTCCGTTGATTTTACGTATAGATAAGGATGACTCGCCGTTTGTTTCGCGTCGATGTTTTTCAATGCTAGCTAAATTGAGCTGGGTAATATCAGAAGGGGAGCGGTCAGGAAAGATACGACAAGTAGAGGAAGTGGTAAGAAGTTTAAAACGTTGGGAGAGTACCGAAGAGGCATGTGAACTATGTCGGAAAACGATTTTTAAGAGTGGAGGACTGAGATGATTGGATTTAGTGGATTTGTTTAAACGAATAAAGGATACAGGAGCGATATTATTGAAGAGTGATGGGTTATCATCAGGAAGAATGGTTGCTAGGATAGACCTGAAAGCAGATACATCATCATCGAGGCGAGATTGTGGAGAAGTAGATTCGGAAAGCTTTAAGTTTGATATGATTATACAGCGATCGCGCGAAGGAAAACGATTTCGTGGAAGTGGTGGACGGACAGAGCTGGTAGGAGTCGAGGTAGATGAGCAGATAGAAGTGGAAATGACAGGGGTGCTTGATAAAGAATTAATATTGGTTGGAGCAAGTGTGACAGGAGCGGGGTGTTGAATCGGTTGATCAGAGATGTGACTGGATATGATTTTAAATGAAGGATGTAAATTATTTGGAAGTGTTACGTGGGAGGTAGAGTAAGGAGAATTAAAATAGGTTGGGGCATGAGTGACAGGAATGGAGTGTTGAATCAGTTGATCGGAAATGTTACTGGAAATGATTTTGATGGAAGGGTGTAAATTATTGAGAGGTGATACAGGAGAGGTCGAGTAAGGAGTACGTTAGGAGAATAAAGAAGTTTGAGATTTATTTAGATTGCGGGAGGAATGGGAAAGAGGAGGTACGAGATGAAAAGCTTTACCGTTAGCATTGTTAGAATGAGAAAGATTAATGGAAGTTTGGTACGTAGTTGAACGATGAGTGTGTGAGAGAGTAGGTTCAATAATGAGATTATATGATGCGAAGTCAGGTGTTGATGCGAGGGAAACATCTAAAACAGCATTGGTCTGAGTGGTCGTGTGTGATACAGGAGTAGATGAGCAGGATAACTGTAGTAGTCGTACTGATGTACAAAAACCGCAAGTGAAATGTTTACGTTTATACACCGAGTGGTCGGATATTTTAACACGAACAAGTGTCCATACATCGCAATCTTTGGAATCACATCCAACTTCAAAGCTGGTATAACCATCATTGCATTCAGATGTGGAAGATTCTTGATCAGGAACAGGGATCTGAGATCGCGCTTTTTTAGGCATGACCTTTTATCGATAGATTGAGCTCAATCCGCGAGCTTAGCGAGCGGAACTGACAGGAATGATCTAGAACTGAAGGAATAATATGGAACTGACAGGAATAATCTGGAACTGACAGGAATAATCTGGAACTGACAGGAATAATCTGGAACTGACAGGAATAATCTGGAACTGACAGGAATAATCTGGAACTGACAGGAATAATCTGGAACTGACAGGAATAATCTGGAATGTAAATAGTTATTTGTTAGCAGCTTAGAATTTCAAACTATGTTTATAAGAAAGGTGTGCGGAACTCAGCTATTAACTAAAGGCCTATAAGTTTAACTAGTCATATAAGTAAAATTATGGAGCGTATAGTTCACGACAGGATAATGAGTCACCTGGTTGAGTCCGGACAGATTTGCTCTCAACCGTATGGTTTCAGAAAAGGCAGATCTTGTATGACGAATCTCTTGTGTTCTCGTGAGGCGTGGGTCGCAGAATTATCTCGAGGTAGCTCTATTGATGCCCTGTTTCTTGATTTTAGTAGAGCATTCGATCGCGTACCTCATTCTCAGTTGATACAAGCATTAATCGATCATGGCATTCCCCGGATGCTTGTAGCGTGGGTTGCTGATTTTCTGTCATCTAGGAGCTATATAGTACGGGTTGGTGATTGTTTTTCTTCTCCGCGTATTGTGAATTCAGGGATTCCTCAGGGGACTGTGCTTGGCACATTACTTTTTTAAAATTTTCATCAACTCTCTGCTGAGTAAACTGCAATGCCAATATCTTGCTTTCGCAGATGACTTGAAAGTGTGGAGCACAATTAATTCGCCCAAGTATGTAGAGTTTCTGCAAAGTGATATTGATAGGATAGAAATTTGGAGTAGGCGTACAGGAATACTATTACATGTCTCTAAGTGTGTTCACCTTCGTTTCGGGTATAGTTCTGTACCCGCCCGATACCTTGGTATCATAACTCATTCTTCCTTGAAGTCTAGAATGGAAACTGAACGTAGATGCGCGTCTGCCAGAAGAATGTTGTACTTGATAAAAAAACTGCTTCAAGTTTGTGTCACCCACATGCTTTAGAATTCTATTTAAAGCACTTGTAAGACCACATATTGAGTTCGCGATACAAGCCAGTTTTTTAACGTCAAAAAAAGAGTTGAATGACTTAGAAAATATTCTTCGTCGTGGCAGCAAACTGTTCGAGTTGTTCTCATATGAGTTATCGCGAAAGACTTAAAAATCTGGGTATGATGACTGTGCACCAAAGACTGTACATCCTAGATATGTAAGTAATGTTGTATATCGCCAACGGTTCGGATGGATATCCTACCCATTCGGTGGTTATCAACGATAGACGATGCCACAGAGGTCATCCACTGTTGTTGAGGATATCGTCCCATGGTCGCAGTTCACGGTTGGAGCGGTTGTCTTATCGTTGTGCAAATGCTTGGAATCGACTACCGTCGGATTGATGTTTTCTTGTGATCTAGCGAAACGACTTTATAGCTAATGCTTGCTTGTAACAATATTTTTTATTTTTTAATTTAATATAATTTAATAATATTATGGGGTTACCCGCAAATGGATCCAATGAAAACTATCAGTTTGATTTTTCAAAAATTGTTATATGTAGCAATCTCTGTTGATACCGATAAAACCGGCAAGCTCGAGAACATACAAGTGGAATGCTCCGCTAGCGGTTGTCAAATCTGGACAT